>CAKNXH010058998.1:9963-38111 GCA_932178445.1 Andricus quercusramuli
TAAATAATTATATTTTTATCCAAAAAGATTAAATTTCCACTAAAACATATGCATTTTTAAACAAAAAGTTAATTTTCTTCCAACGTATTTGAATTTTCAACAAAATAGTAAACCTTTTAACTCAACTTTTAACCAAGTATTTGAATTTTTCATAAAAATGTCAATTAAAAAAAAGATAATCTTTCAACCAAAGAAGTCTAATTTTGCAACTAAATAATTATGTTTTTATCAAAAAATGTGTAATTTCTACTAAAGCAGATGCATTTTTAAACCAAAGATACGTATTTTCAACAAAACCGTTAAATTTTTAACCAAAAAGGATAACTCTTAGCAAATTGTTGATCTTTCAACAAATAGTAACAATTTTGACTACAATAATTCAACTTTTACCGAAGTATTTGTCTGTTGAATAGAAATATTAATTTTTCATTAGAATAGTTTAAATATTTCAATTTATAATTTTCAACAAAAAATGCCAAATAGTTATATTTTTATCGAAAAAGATAAAATCTCAACAAAAAGTTAATTTTCTACCAACTTGGTTTGTTTTCAACAAAATAGTAACAAAAAAATTGACTACAGTGGTTCGACTTTTACCCAAATATTTTCATTTTTAATAAAAAGATCAATTTTCAACAAAATATTTAAACTGTCAACCAAAGTAGTAAATTTTGAACAAAAACAGATCCATTCTCGAAAAAAAAAATTTAATTTGCATATTTTAACCAAGAAAAGACTCATTTTTAATCGGAAACAGTTGAATTGAAACAAAAAAATTAAATTTTCAACAAAATAGTTGAATAGTCCACCCAAGAAGAATAATTTTTAACTAAACCGTGATCTTTTTGTCAAAAAGATGAAATTTCTACTAAAATAAATGCATTTTTAAACTAAAGATGCGAATTTTCAACAAAACAGTTCAATTTTCAACCAAAAATGATTACTGTTTTAAAGAATGGTTGAATTTCCAAAAAAAAGAGTACAATTTTTTTAATATTGACAAAAAATGTAATATTGGCTAATTTAAGCAAGAAAAGATTTTCATTTTAAATCAGAAAGAGTTGAATTGAACCGAAAACGTCGAATTTCGATCAAAATATTTAAATCATTAACCAAAGAAGGTTAATTTTTAATAAAAAGCTCAATTTATGAAAAATAGTTAATCTTTCAACAAAAGAATATTATTTATTAACTAAATCATTATATTTTTATCCAAAAAGATGAAATTTCTACTAAAACAGATGCATTTTTAAACTAAAAATTCGAATTTTCACCAAAACAGTTCAATTTTCAACCAAAAGAGATTACTGTTTTAAAAAATGGTTGAATTTCCAAAAAAAAGTAGTACAATTTTTCAACTAGATTAGTGCAACTTTTACCTAGTGTTCTTCTAATGAGCATTTTGAATTAGGATTTAAAAAGTCGTATTTTCTACTTTTAATAATAATAATTTAACAGTGCCTTATTTTTGTTGCTACAGTATTCCAATTTCTAAATTCTTCTAGGCATAAAACCAAGCATACACCTAGAAGATTAGTAATATTAATGCAAAATAAATTTTGTTTCTTAATATATTTAAAACACTTTTTAGTTGTGTTTTCAAGTTAAAAAGATGAATTTTCAACCAAAGAAATGCATTTATAACTAAAATGATGAATCTTCAAACAAAAATAACATTTTTTAACCAACTATTTAGTTGAATTTTAAACCAAAAAGATTAGAGATTATAATTTAAAAAATATATATTTTTTTTGAAACAAAAAATTATTTCATAATATAATAATTCAATTTGCAGTTAGAAAAGTAAATTAAAAAAAAAGAGTTCAACAAAATTAATGAATTTTCAACTAAAAATATACATTTTCAAGCAAAAATGGAATAGTTATATCTTCAGTTAAAAAAATTAATTTTGAACTAAAAAGAAACGAGTTTTCAACCAAAAATATGAAATTTTGTTCAAATCAGTCGATTTTGCAATCTAAAAGATGAATTTTCTACCAACAAAAAAAACGAATATTCAACTAAACCGTTTTTTTTTTTGTTTTCAATGATAGAATCTTCAACTTGAAAAAATCTAATTTTCAGCCAAATACATGCATTTCAAACTAAAAATATAAATTTTGTATCCAAAAATAAAGTAGAATAATTTTTAGTCAGAAAAATAAATTTACAAACAAAGAACAAACGAATTTTCAACAAAAAAAAAATTAATTTTAATCAAAAAGATGAAATTTTAACTGTTGAGTACTATTTTACACACAAAAAATGGACGGATTTTCAAGAAATAGTTAAATTTTCACCGAAAACAGATACATTTTTAATTAAAAACAGAATAGTTAAATTGTCAGTAAAATGAAAAATTAATTTTCTATAAAATCAAAGTAAATTTTCAACCAAACAGTATAATTTTCAACCAAGAAAAATCTCATTTTCAGCCAAAAAGATAAATTTTGAAATTTTCAACCAAATATTTGAATTTTTAAAGGAATTTCCAACCAAAAGGATGAATTAGACGCCAAGAAGATTAACGATTCTCCCACAAAATTCAAGTTTTCAATAAAATACAGGAATTTTAAACCAGATATTTGAATTTTCAACTTAATAAGATAAATTTTGAACCAAACATGGACGAGTTAAATTTTCAGTTAAAACAGTTAATTCTCATCTAGAAAACATTTTTGTCAACAAAAGAATTACATTTTGAAGAAAAGAAGGAGGTTTCAACTGAAATGATGAAACATCAACCAAATAAATGAATTTTTAACGAAGTGGTTCCACTTCCAACTAAGTAGTTGAATTTTCTACAAAAAAAAAGATGAATTCTCAACGAAAAACGTGATATATTATATTTCAACCACAAAAAGGGTCTAAATTTATACCAAAAATAGTTTAATTCAACCAAAAAAGATGAATTTTCTGCAAAACGTTTTGAATCCTGAAACAAAACAGATTAATTTTCAACCAAATAGTTGCAATTTTTAACCATAATAATAAAATTAATTTCAACTTTAATTTATCGAAAATTCCCTAACTCTTTCAGGTTTTCCCTGACTTTCTGGAATTATCTTACCTGTAGCAACTCTGTAATTTAAAAAAATATATATGTTTATTTCACTCTAGAATGTTTTTGTAAAAATATATGTATTAAATGTGATATGTATTTATTTAAACAATAAATGCTTCGAATTCTCTTTAATGCTCTACAAATGCTCTGTTCGAGCTTAAATGCTATATTTGAATTTTAAATAAAAAGATCAATTTTTAACAAAATATTTTCACTTTCAACCAAAGCAGTAAGTTTTCAACGAAAACAGATGAATTCTCCACAAAAATTATGATATTCGATATTTTAACCAAGGAAAGAATTTAATTTTCAATCAAAAACAGTTGAATTGAACCGAAAACGTCGAATTTCGATCAAAATAGTTCACACATCAACCAAAGAAGGTTAATTTTCAACTAAACAGTTATATTTTTATCAAAAAAATGATGAAATTTGTACTGAAACAGATGTATTCTCAAATTAAAAGTATGAATATTCAACAAAAGTTAATTTTTTCACAACAACGTTGAATTTTCAACAAAAGTTAATTTTCTGACAACAAAGTTGAATTTTCAAAAAAAAAACAGTTCAATTTTCAAACAAAAATAGTCAA
Source organism: Andricus quercusramuli (assembly GCA_932178445.1). NCBI lineage: Eukaryota > Metazoa > Arthropoda > Insecta > Hymenoptera > Cynipidae > Andricus > Andricus quercusramuli. The sequence goes on from CAKNXH010058998.1 coordinate 13,620, forward strand.
GTTTTTTAACTACAGAGCCAAGCATTCGAATTCGAATTTTCAACAAAATATGTCATTGGATAATTTAATCAAGACAAGATTTTCAAATTAAATCAAAAACAGTTGTATTGAATCGTTCACGTTTTGATAATCAGTCAGGATTATTTTATCAATTTTATCTGATTATGCCTTGGAGTACTTTTTAAATGGAAAACAGTTGAATTGAACCAAAACGTTTTCAACCAGTTGCATTTTTATTTAAAAAGAAAGACATTTCTACTAAAACAGGTGCATTTTTAAACTAAAAATATGAATTTTCAACAACCCAAGTATTTGAATTTTGAATAGAAGCGTCAAATTTCAACAAAATGGTTCAATTTCCAACCAAAGTAGTAAATTTTCAACCAAAGTCGTACATTTTCAGCGAAAACAGATGTATTCTGAACGAAAAATGTAATATTGTATATTTTAACCAAGAAAAGGTTTTTATTTTAAATAAAAGTCTTAGACAAATTAAGAAGATTAATTTTCAACTAAACCGTTATATTTTTAGCCAAAGAAGATGAAATCTCTACTAAAACAGATGCACTTTTAAACTAAAAATATGATTTTTTAACAAAACAGTTCAATTTTCAACCAAAAATGATGAATTTAAAAGAAAATGGTGAATTTTCAAGAAAATAGTACAGTTTATAACTACAGTAGTTCAACTTTTACTCAAGTATTTGAATTTTCAATAAAAAGATCAATTTTCAACAAAAAATGAGAACTTTTTTTAAATTGTTAAATATTCACAAAAGTAGTGCAATTTTTAACTACAGTAGTTCAACTTTAACCAAGTATTTGAATTTTGAATAAAAAGATCAATTTTTATCTAAATTGTTAAACTTTCATTCTAAGCAGTCAATTTTTAAACGAAAACAGATGAATTCTCAATAAAAAATGTAATTGGGATATTTTAACCAAGAAAGGACTTTCATTATTAATCAAAAACAGTTTAAACCAAAAGGTCGAATTTCCAACAAAATAGTCCAATCATCAACCAATGAAGATTAATTTTTAACTAAACAGGTATCCAAAAAGATGAAATTTCTGCTAAAACAGATGGACTTTTACAATAAAAATGTGAATTTAAAACAAAATAAAAAAATGTCTACCAAAATGGTTAAATTTTCGAGTCTGAATTATAACTTTTCTACCAAAAAAGTTGAATTTTCAACGCAAACTTAATTTTCGATCGAAAGAGATGAATTTTCAAACCATAAAGACGAATTTTCATCAAAACAGTTGAATTTTTAAACAAAATAATTCTTTCTTGAATAAATAAAAAAAGATGAATTCTTTCCTGTCGTTTCAGGAAATTTTTATAAATCTCGAAATGCAAGGTACATTTTTCGAGCGTGCTGAATTAAAAAAAGAATTTAATATAAAATGAAATGTTTTTTTATTTGTAAAAGTAACTTTTATTTATACTGATTTAAGGTAAATGTCCCATTAATCGTGAAACTTTGTTATAATTTCAATATATTAGTAAAAAATATATCAAAAGTAACAAAATTGCCATTACGATTACTGGGACTAAATTAAATTTCTAAACTAAATTACTGGGACCTTGAATTAAACTTCTTTTTATCATTTTCACTAACCTCGGGAAAATATCTTTTATTCAAAGTATTAGTATGTTAAATATGCACTGAATTTTAAGTATAAAGATAAAATAGTAATTTATTTTTATACTCAAATTCATGGGCTTAATTACATATGTTTTTCGTATTTATTTATCTATTTAATTATTACTAAATTGAAAACATTAAAAATAATTGAACGCAAGCTTAATTTTCTGCCGAAAAAGACAAATTTTCAACAAAATACCTCAATTTTGAAACAAGTAGTTGCATTTTTACCAAAAGAAGATACATTTTTAACTAAATAGGTCATTTTTAACCCCAAACGTGAATTTTCAAGCCAAACAGGCTAATTTTCAAGCTAAAATGACGAATTTTATACAAAAAAATGGAATTTTTAACCCAAAAAATATTAATTTCTAAGGAAAAAGTACATTTTCCAGCAAACATTTGATTACGTGTTTAAAAGTTGAACTCTTTTATTAAAAATTAATTTTTTTGGTTGAAGATTAATCAGTTTAAATGTAAAATCATCTATTTGGTTGAAAACTGAGCTATTTTTTTTAATTCGTTTTTACCTTGGCTAAAAATTAATATTATTACTGACAATTTAACTATTATAGTTGAAAATTCTTTTTTTTGTCTGTTTTTGTTGAAAATTAAATTTTATTTAATTTTATTATTTATTATTTACTTTTATTATTTATGTTTTTGGTATCAATTAATCTGGTTGGTTGAAAATTCATCTTTTTTGTTTAAAATTCGACTATTCCGAGGACTATTCCATTTTTGGTTGAAAGTTTATCTTTTTTAGTTTAAGATCCAACTGTTTGGTTGAAAATTTGCCTTTTTTAGTTGAAAATTCCACTATTCCAGTTGAAGATTAGTCATTTTATTCAAAAATCGATCACTTTGTTTAAAAATGTAACTATACTTTTAAAAATTGTTTTTTGTGTTCAATTTTTTTAAACTTATAACTATTCGAATTAAATATTCTATTATTTTATTTGAAAATTTATGTCTTTGGTTGAATATTATTTTTAAAAATGAAAAGGTGACTGTTCAATTTTTAATTGACAATTTATCTCTATTAGTTGAAAATTCGTCTTTTTTATAGAAATTAATCTTCTTGGTTGAAGATTCATCACTTTGATTATATTTTTTGTGGAAAATTTATTATTTTAACAGACAATTTAACTGTTTCATTTTTGGTTGAAAATTGATCTTTTTTAGTCGAAATAACTATTTAGTATCCAGATTGATTTTACCTGAATATAAACCGAATTTTAAGTATAAGAAGATAAAATAAAAATTTGTTTAAATTATTATTCAAATTCATGGACTTTCGAGACAAATTCAAGACATTAATTATTATGTTTTTCATTTTATTTAATTCTTTAATTAATCTACGGAATTTTGATAGATAGGAAACCCTCACATATCAAAAAACAAAAAAATACCCTTAGTTAGGTAAATATATATATTTTAAAATAAAACTCAGTGTTTTACAAATTTACTGCATTTACATTTTTTTATTTTGTAGAGATAGATTTTTTAGTACCGTGTAATTTTCAAGTTAAACAGGAATTATCATTCGTGGAGCAGTATTATGTAAATTTGTATTTATTTGATTGGCTAACAATTATTAACTTTTAAATCATATTTTTTAGAGCTTTAATTAGAGACGAAAAGTTTCCATTGTTAGCATTTCTGAAAAAATGAATTCTTTTTATTGCGGGTTATAACTATGAATTATTATTTTACTGATTGGAGAAACTGAAAGTCATTTCATGACGAAATAAAGTTTGTTTAATTTAAAATTAAGGCTAATAATTCGTATTTCAGAACAAGAGATTTGCTTTTATTGAAAGTGTGCAATCACGTTTAATTAATGTAATCAGGCAATATTTCGTTTAAACTGTTTTGCAAGTTTCTTCATCTCCAATAAGCCTAGCGTCTGTTTGTTCAGGTGTTGAAAAAAAAATTAGTGCGCAAGTGGAAAAATTTATCAAACTTTGAATCAATAGAGTACTTTCGTTGAGTGGGTAAACAGCGATTTGATCGCGACAGTTGCCAAACCATTGGTATTAATAATTAAACAAAGATAATTGAAAGAGTAAGAATTTCGTGTTCGTAATTTTTCTGGTTAAAAAAATTTACATATATAATATAATAATTATTTATAAAAATGGAATTTACAATAAAAATCCTTGTTCAAAGTCAGATTTTGTCAGATTAGTTTCAAAAAAGATATTCGCTTTCGTTTATGGGAGAATTTAAAAACTTCAAAACCTGCATAAATATTTTCAAAGTTAAAATAATTTTGATAAGAATAGTTCAGGATACATTTATCTATAATTCTATATCGTAAAAAAGTTATTATTAGCTTCTGCTAATCAGTCGCTTAAACGTTATCATTTTTATGATTGTCGCTTAAAATTATATGAATTACTTAATGCCCTTCCTCTTTGTTATAACTCTTTCCATGCCCGCATTGTTATTTATTTATTAAAATTATTAAATAGTGCTGATTTAAAAAAAAAAGTTTTGAGCTATTAGTGAGTTAATTAAACATTTCATTTCTTAAATTTTCTAGGTAATATCAGACGAAGGTCACAATCCGGAGGAGTTCCTTATAGTCCCATATGTTGGCCCGAAAGTAACCCCAAGGAAAAACAGTGGTAAGTGTATTGTAATATTATTAATTATGAATTTTACTTTTTTTTAACTAAGAAAGTGGACAAATTTTGAAAAAAAATCTGTGTCTAATTTTGGTTTTTATCAATTCTTCCAGTTACCGGATTACCAAACCCAGACGATTCCATGGATACCTCAGACTTGCAAAAAGATGAAAACTCTGAAGGGCAGGAGGCCGGTGAAGAAAATGCCGCTTCTGAACCAGCAGAAGAAGTCGTAGAACCAGAAGTGGAGGTAATACGATTTTTTATTTTATTAACGTATATTATTTGTGCTTCTAAATCAAATATAACGTACATTTTTATTAAGTATTAGTGCTAATTTGGCTAACTAATTGTGGTTACAGGGTGCCCGCCAAAGTTAATTTTTAAAAATCCGTGATTTTCCCCTAAATAATATTATTCAAAGATAAGAATCTTGATCTTGTAACATTTTAAACGTAGTCTTTTTTAAAAAGAATAAAATAATTTTAAACAAGTTTACACAAAATAGTTACATTTTCAAGAAGATAGTAGCATTTTTTACCAAAATTTTTATTATATTTTTATCTAAGAAAGATCAATGTTCAATAAAAAAATATAAATAATGAAAAATCAACAAAATAGTTTAATTTTCAATGAAAAATGTTTTTAACCAAACTATTTCAACAACCTATTCTTTAAAGCGAAGTAGTGGAACTTTAAAGCAAACGAGGCGAATTGTGGACAAAAATAGTTGAACTTTGAACCTGAAAATTAGAATTTTCAAGCTGAAAAGACGCATTTTTTAGAAGATAGTTGAAGTTTCTACAAAAAATGTGATATTTGATATTAAAAGAAAACAACGAATTTTCAACTAAACAGTAAAGCTTGCAATCAAATAGTTGAATTTTCAACAAAATAGTTGCATTTTTAATCGAATAATTGCATTTGCGACCCACAAAGATGAATTCTCAACAAGTAACATTTTCAACTAGAAAAGATCAATTTTCAATTTAGGAAAATGAATTTTCAACCCAAAAAAATGAATTTTTAACCATAATATTTAAATTTTCAACAACAAAATCTAAACAAATATGTCAACTGTTTCAACAACCTATTTTTTACAACCAAGTATTTAAACTTTTAACCAAATTGTTAACTTTTTAACCTGCAAATACGAATTTTCAACCAAATGGTTAAATTTTCAAGCCGAAAAGATGAATTTTTTAGAGGACAGTTGAATTTTTAACAAAAAAAATCAACTAAATAGTAAAATTTACAACCAAATAATTGGATTTTCAAACAGAATAATTACTTTTTCAACAAATTATTTCAATTTTTAATCGAATAGTTGCGTTTGCAACCTATAAAGATGAATTCTCAACAACTATAAAATAATTACACTTTTAACCAGCGAGATGAATTGTCAATTGAAATGATGAATCTTCAACTGGAATAGTTAAATTTTCAGTTTAAACAATTAATTTTCAACCGAAAAAAAACGAATTTTTATCTAAAGAGATGAATTTCATCTAAAAAATGATGAATCATCGACAAAAAAAGATAATTTTTTAACAAATTGGTTCAACCTTCAACCAAGTAGTTAAGTTTTCAACCAAAAAAGACTAATTTTCAACGGAAGTTGAATCCTCAACCAAGAAAGGTTAATTTTTTTCCAAACAGTTGTATTTTCATCCAAGAAAAGGTGAAATTTTACTAAAACAAATGAATTTTCAGACCAAAAAGGTGATTTTTCAAAAAAATAGTTGAATTTTAAAACAAAGATTTCAGTAGAATATTTTACCGTGTTAAATTTTCAACTGACAAGATGAATTTTCAACAAAAAATTAATTTTCTCTCCATAAGAACGAATTATGTGTCCTAATTCATTATTCATAATTATTCATATATAATTCATATTCATATATATTTTTTTCATATTTTTATTTTCATTATTTTTTTTCATATTCATATTCAATAATTATTCATAATTTAAATTCATCAAAACAGTTGAATTTTCGACAAAAAAACGTATTTTCAAAAAAATAGAATTTCCAGCCAAATATTTTCAATTAAAAATTTATAAGTTGATATTTATATTTATTTATCAACTTTCTGCCAAAAAGTCATATTTTTAAACAAAACGTTGAATTTTCAATTAAAAAGGGCAAATTTTCAATAAAAAATTGAACATTTAATTTTCAGTTGAAAACATTTAAATGAAAAAAACCCGTATTTTTTACCTTCTATTAAAAAAATAATTAACAAAGTGGTTAACATTTAACCAGGGAGTTGAATTTTCAATTAAAAAAGATCAATTTTCAACAAAATAGGTAAATTTTCAATTAAAAAAATTGGTTCAACCTTCAACCAAGTAGTTCAATTTTCAACCAAAAAAGACTAATTAGAAAAAAAGTTGATCTTTGACCAAGGAAGATTTATTTCTAACTGATTGTATTTTTATCCAGAAAAAAATGAAATTTTTACTAAACCTGATGAATTTTTAAGTAAAAAAAAGTTTATTTTCTACCAAAATAGCTTAATATTCAACAAAAAAAATTACTTTAACAAAATTGTTGAATTTTCATCCAAATAATAAAGTTTTTAACAAAAAATATAATAGTTAGGAGGAAGCAACTGCAAGAAATAGAAAGCAATTCAATTGTTAACATATAATCTTTTATAAACGGAATAAAAAAATTTCAAATAAAAATAAAACATTTGTTAATTCATTATCTTTCTATTTTTAATTCTTAGGAGGAGTCTAAGGATGAGAAAAAGGACGAGAAAATGGAAACTGCGGAGGAAACTGAAGAAAAAGAAGACCCCGATGAGTCAAAGGAGGAGCAGGAGGAGGAGGATGAGGAGCCAAGCAAAGAAACCGAAGTAAAATCTGAGGAGCCGAAAGAAAAGGAAATTGAGAAACCCAAGGTCCAGGAGGTAGAGAATGAAAAGAAGGAAGTCCCTGCTGTCAAAGAAACTCCTCAGAAAGTAGAAGTTTCAGCTGCAGCTATTGAAACCAACGGAATCGATAATGAGGACTCGATCAATTTAACCATCGGTGAAGACGAGGAAAATCTCCTTGCCGAGGAGGTAATTAAACTTTTGTAGCAATACAATAATTAACTTTCAAAGATTTGAATGTTAATATTATTTGATAATCAGGGCCTAAAATTTTATGTTGGAAACAAAATTTCCTGGTTTTAAAGTAATATATTTAAAGTACTAGAAATGAACTTCAATTTTTTTTTCAAAATTGAAAAATAAATTAGTATTATTTCAAATATTATAGGAACCTTGAATGTTGAATCGCTTCTACCGATCAGATAAGAAAAGTGAAGGTTGATTTTAATGGTCTTATTGGCTATCTTTTGAATCTCAAACCAAAAAGTATAAACAGTTGATTTAAAAAATTCTTTGTTTTTAATGCGCACTATTCTTTGTGAAAATTCAGCAGTTGAAAATTTGTATTTTGGGGTTGAAAAAGTAACTTTATGGAAAATTCATATTTTTGGGTCGTCTTTGGCTCGATAAATTCAATAAGTTGGTTAATTTTTTTTCTTGGCTGAAGTCTTTCTCAGTTGAAAATTTCACTCTTTTGTAGAAAATTCTTTTTTTTTTTTGGTTTGGAAATTATTTAAAATTATTTTTTATTGATAATTAATCTGTTTTAGTTGCTAATTGAACTACTTTGTGAAAATTCAATTATTTTTGTAGCATTTTAGTTGAAAATTCGTATCTGGCTGGAAATCTAACTATTTTGTTGGAAATTAGTTTTTTTTTAATTAGCTATTAATTTTTTTGTTAAAAAATTTAACTTCCCTTTTCTATTAAAAATTCATATAATTTGTTAAATATTTAACAATTTTGTCAATAAATCATCCTTTTTGCTTGAAAATTGAACTGTTTTGTTGATTATTCGTGTTTTTTGGTTGAAAATTCAACTAGTATTTTTGTAATTTGTATACTAACTAGTATTTAGTAAAAAATTCATCTAATTTATTTTCGGATGGAAAACTTCACTTTTTTTGTAGAAAATTCGTAGTTGGCTTGAAAATACAACAATTGATTGAAAATTTATTTTTTAAATTAGAATTTCAACTATTTGCTTAAAAATTGATCTCTGCTTGAAAAGTTAAAAATTTTATTCAAATTACTTGTTTCCCTTTTAGAAAATTGATTTTCTTTGTTAAAGATCTACCAGTTTAGTTGAAAATTCATGTCTGGTCGAAAATTTAACTATTTTTTTTGACATTTTTTTAAATTAGAAATTAATTTTTGGAACTAAAAATTTAACTATTCCATTTTTGGTTAAAAATAATTTTATTTCCTTGAAAATTCAATTGTTCAGTTACAAATTCAGCTACTTCTGGTTGAAAATTCATATTTTCGTGTGGAAAATTTCACTGTTTTGTAGAAAACTCTATTTGGATTGAAAATTTAACTTATTTGTTGAAAATTCGTCTTTTTGGTTTCAAAATACAATTTTTTTGTTCAAATTTAATTAGTTTTTATTGCCGATTCAACTATTTCGTTGCAAGTTCGTCTTTTTGGATGAATTCAACTGTTTTTGATTTTAAGTTGAAATCCTTTCTGGTTTAAAATTGAACTCCTTTTTTTGGTTGATTTTTTGTTGTTAAAGATCTACCAGTCACTTGAAAATTCATGCTCTTGGTGGAAAATTGAACTGGTTTGTTGAAATTAAGTTTTTTTTCAACCAGAAATTTATTTTTTGCACTAAAAAATTAACTTCCATTTTTTTTAAATACACCTTTTTGCTTGAAAATTCAACTATTTAGTTCAAAATTCATCTAATTGAAAAATTAACAATTCTGTTAAGTCATCTTTTCCTCTTGAAAATTCATCTTTTTGCTTGAAACTTGAGCTATTTGGGTATGGATTGATCTATTTTGTTGAAAATATAATTTTTTTTCTTAAAATGTTATTAATTAAAAGCGTATCAGATTGAATTTAATATAATAGTCCGACATTTGAAACATTTTAGGCCCTGCTGATAATATTTTAATTTATCTGTATACAGGGTGTCTACCCTACCTGGAAAACCTGGAATTGTCAGTGAATTTTTATATACCTGGAAAAACCTGGAAATGTCAGGGAATTTTTTTCAAAGTCAGGGACTTTTTCGCAAGGGTGTATAATTTTTATTTAAATTGCATTATAAAATTGAATAACAATGATTCTTGATTTGTACCTGTATTATATTACTGTATTTAACAATTTTGTTGATAATTCGCTTGCTTTTGGTTTGAAATTAATTTCTTTACTGAAAAATTCAACAATTCTATTTTTGGTTGAAAACTGATCATTTTTAGTTGAAAATTCAAATATCTCGTTGAAACTGCATGTATTTTGTTGAAAATTCAACCGTTTGTTTGCAATAATTTCTCTCCCTTGACAGAATAATCATTCATAGTTAAAAATTCATATTTTTTTGTTGAATTAAACTGTTTTTGATTGAAACTTAAAATCTTTTCTGATTAAAATATTAAATACTGCATTCAGAATTCATCTTTTTTGGAATAAAAATTTTATTACTTGGTTAAAAGAGAAACCTTTTCGTTAAAAATTGATTTTTTTGCTGGAAGGTTCATTATTTTAATTGAAAATTCATCTATTTGTTAGAAAACTGAGCTGTTTTGTTGAAAATTGTTTTTTTTTTTTTGCAAATTATTTTTTTTCAAACTGAAAATGTAATTATTCCACTTGAATAATTCATCACTTTGGTTAAATATTGATCTTTTTAGTTGAAAAGTAACCTTTTTAACTGAAAATTTAACTATTCAATTTTTGTTTGAAAAATTAACTTTTTTAGTTGAAAATTTGTCTTTTTTGGTCGAAATTATTTTTCTTGGTGGAAAATTCATATTTATTGTTTAAAATTCAACTCTTTCAGTTGAAGATTCATCGTTTTAGTTAAATTTCATTACTTTGTTTGAAAATGTAACTATTAACGGAAAAAAACGTTTTCTTTTGGTTGAAGATTATTTTTTTTCAACTGAAAATGTACCTGAATTAAATTGGATATTCCATCTTTTTAGTTGAAAATTCTTCTCTTTGCTTGAACATTAGTTTTTTTTTAAATTTTACAATTCCATTTTTGATCGAAAAATGATCTTTCTTTAGTTCAAAATTCACTTATTTGGTTAAAAATATGTATTTTTCAAAATCCATCATTTTGGATAAAAATTAATTTTTTGAAACTGAAATTGTAACTATTCCATTTTTGGTTGAAAATTTATAATTTAAAAAAATTAAAAATTCAACTATTTGATTGAAAATTCAACAATGTCTGAAAATTCATGTATTTCGTTGAAAAATCGTCTTTTTTGGTAAAAAATTAATCTTTCTGTTTAATAATTTATCTTTTTGTTTAAAAATTCTAGTATTTTAATTAAATATTCATCATGTTATTAAAAAATTTATGTTTTTGGTTGAAAGTTCCAATATTCCAGGGAAATTCATCAGTTTGGTTAAAAAGTAATTTTTTTAAACTGAAAATCTAACTATTCCACTTTTGGTTGAATTTTTTCTTTTTATTCAAAATCCAACTATTTCGTTGAAAATTCATGTATTCTGTTGAAAAATCTCGTCTGCTTTGTTAGAAAATTAATCTACACTATTTTGCTAAAACTTCATCATTTCGGTTTAAAATTGATCTATTGCAGGTAAAGATTCATAATTTTAATTGATAATTCCTCACTTTGGATGAAAATTTGTTTTTGTTTTGTGCGGAGAATTATTTTTTTTAGCTAAAAATTAAACTATTCCATTTTTGGTTGAAAATTGACCTTTTTTAGTTGGAATTCAACTATTTGGGACTTTAGAGACTAATTCAAAAAATCAATTCTTATTTCTTTAGTATTATTTAACTATTTAATTAATCGATGGTGCTGATACGTTAAAGAATGTCTTTTAATGCTGTTTCTCAAATCTTTCTAAATTAAACATATTAATTGTATTCTTAGAAACTCAAAGAAACGCCATTGATTGTTTTATAAAACGCGAAATATGGGAATGGCTCTGAAAATATATACCTGGAAAAAGCCTGGAATTGTCAGGGAATTTTTTTCCAGGATTTGAGTAGACACCCTGGTATAGAATTGATGAATTTATAGAATTTTTTAATATTAAAACCCCCGTTTTCTTTTCCAGGAGGCACAAGACAGGCAGAAGGGTAAGTCTCGTTTTTTGTCAACACACTACTGTATTTACAATTTAGCCGTAAGCCCATTGTGGTTAGACCTAGTTCCCAAAAATAGCTTCGATTACGCAACTCGATGAAAACGAATCGAGGTAAACGATCGTCCTAGAAGTAAACAACTTCGTCGAGGAGCTTCTTCTCTTTGAAGATTGATCCCGAGCCTGGAGTTGAGGAACCTGGTGATCCTGAAGGTGGAGATTCTGAACCTGAAGATCCTGAACCTGGAGATCCTGAAGGTGGAGTTCCTGATGGTGGCAGCAGACTCGACTCAACAGAGGAATCCACTTCTCAGAAACTTGATGCAGCGTGTTCTCCCCGACGTCCTTCATCAATGACAAATCCCATCATCTTGTTCCTACGTCGTGCCCTTATCAGGGCAAGGGATCGTCCAGCATCTTCAGGGAAATTTTCTTTTCAGGGAAACTTATACCAATAAGCACACTATAGTCTTTAAGTTAGTTAACCTTTTAGAATTTGATATGCAATTACATTAATTATACCTGCCGCATAGAGCATCGTTGGATCGTCTCTCAGCGAATATCAGAATTAACGAAGACCCAGACAAGTTTTGAAAATTCTTTACAACTCATCGACAATTGTTACTGCCACCGATCAAGAATGACTTTCTGAAAGATTTGATTGATTGATCTTGATCTTGATATCCTAGGGCCAGAGTGCCGGTTGTACGTTTTTCAAAACCAAATTGGCCCACCAAACCGCAGTTCCTGATTTTCCCTTTCTAGTTTCTCTTCTTGTGTCAGCAGACCTTGAGTCTGGAGAACAAAACAAAATAATTAGTTACATATTTAGGAGAAGAGATTGATTTGTGATCCCCAACCGAGCCACTTAATTATTCTCCGGGCACTAAATGTCGCCGGCTCGGAAGCAGGAGTGCGAGCCGGCAGACAGTTTTAGCGAGAGGAGACTTTGGCTCTCGCAGACAAGTGACCACTATGCTACCTTGATTGTCCCTGCAGATGGAGGAGAGAAGAAGAGAGCTCAAGATAACAAGAAGGGAGACTCTAAAGGGAGCGGTAGAGCAGAAAGCAGCGCCAGCAACAAGGACGGGACCTCCGGAGCTAGCATCGGGGCCAAGAGCAAGGACGCCGGAGAAGGAGGCAAGAGGTTGGTCTCAAATTGCTAAACAAACAAAAAAAAATGGTTCACAGTGATTTAGCGACGATATGTCGCACGTACGTACGACCAAGTTCCACGAATTCACCGCCATCCGGAGACCAAATGCCCTTTTGGACGTCGCGACTCCAAGATTGCTTTGTTCGGCCAGGGTCACATGCAAGATCACTTTATTCCCTTCTTTTTCAATTGACTAAAAAAATCTGGAAGTAACTTCACCTCGAGTAATTTAGGCATAATTCCTAACTCTGGAAAGTATGTTAAGAACTCTGCTGAATTGGCTAGCAAACTTTTAATTATATTCTGCTAAGAGGGTGTCCAGCGTGCGGCCGAGAAGCTCTGCAGAATTGAGCGCTAGGAATTCGTTATTTTTTAAGTACAGCAGAAGTTGGTCATTTTCTTTTTCGGCAACGTCGCCGCCGGCAAGTAAATAGAGCATTAACAATCGATAAAACGGATGAGCGACGTGGCCAACAGGAATGATTTGAATTTTCGGATTTATCGAGGGGTAATTAAATTCGCGAGTTGAGCCATTTTTTTAAAATAATTTAACTCCAGGTTCGTCAAGTTAACAAATTTTGAGTGAAATATTCCATATTGTTTTTAATTTTCAATTTAAATCCTTCAAAATCGTGCGTTTTTAAAATGAAAGCGGAAATTAGCTGTTGCGAATGTACCTTAATTTTTATAATATTGACATTAATTCTGCGTCTGATAAGTCAAAGTTGAAGGCGAAATTTTAATTTTTTGAGAAGATATTGCAAAAAGTCAAATTTCGGTGTATTGGGATAACTCTGGAAATTATTAATATGTTTGGAAGTTCTTGGGCTCAAAAAAGTCGCAAATTTTTTAATAATGATTGTACTCACCACATGATTTGAAATAATTAACAGCAATAATGCTTTTATAAACATTACTAAAATCTAATTAAATTTTGCGACTTTTTTGCAATAAGTTTGACCCCAGGACATAATATAGGGAAACATTTTTTTCAAACATATTAATGGTTTAGAAAAATACTGAAACTTATCCTTAAAATGAGGATAACAAATTTTAAATGTTTATTTCCAGAGTTATGCCAATTTTTGGAAAACCTTGAAATTTGACTTTTTTTGTCATATCTTGTTATAAATTTTTGGATTTTGCCATCAACTTGAGCTTATTAGACGCAGCATTTTATTTTTTAAATTCTTATTACGAGGGAAAAATGTCATTATTATAAAAATTGGGGTATTTTAGGAACATTACAAGAACAGATAATTTTGAATTAATTTCCAAATTAAATAATTACAAATTTCGGCATTAATGGACAATTTGAAATGTAAACTTGAAAAATTTAACAATATTTTAATGATGATGGTTTCAAAATTCTCTATTTTAAACAAAGTGTTAGCTGAATAGTAAATACTTCAAATTTGTAATTGTTAATATTTGTTAATTCAATATCTTACATTTTTTACATTAATAATTTGAAAAAATTGAAATTTTCAGTTATTTTTGAATATTCGCAAAAAAAATATTAGTTTTGAATCCTTCAAATGAAATTTTCTAATTTTTAGATATCAATTTTATGTTTAGTTATTTGAAACGCTTCGAAGTTTACGTTATTGTGAACGTTTTCAGTTTTTTTTCATTGGCATATTTTAAACTCTTTTGTTAAGTAATAAAAAACGTTCTATTTTTGAATTTGCTTAACTCTGAATTAAAAAAATTCCAATAATTAGAAAAATGTAAGTACATAGGTTAATTTGAAAAGTATAATTTTCGAAGTTTCTAATTTAAATCCGTTTAAATGCGAAAAAGTATAGAGTATAATTTAAAATTCCGAATTTGAAGCGTTGCAATTTGCAATGTTGTCATTTTTGATTTATAAATTTTCAATTTTATTTCAGTGTTTTCAACTATCGTTCATAATTTTTAATTGTCGCAATTTAAACGATTTCCCAGGAATTGAAAAAAGTTTCAATTTTTGAATTTATTTCACTCTGAATTAAAAAATTTCCAATAATTTATCAAATTTTGAATAGGAATTTAAAAAAATTAGGATTTTTCAAAATTAAACTTATCTGAATTGAACCAACTTTGAAATATTTTAATTTAAAATTATATAAAAATGTTTAAGGATCAATTAAACGCTAAAATTCAATTTGAAATATTCGAAATTAGAATTTTTAATATTTTTGACGTCAGGGTTTACAAATTGATTGACAAGTGACAAAATAAACTATTTTATCAAATTTCAAAATTATTTTGCAATTTTTATTTAGTTAGGGTATAAAGCTTTGAGGAATTTCAAAAGTTTATTCAATCCAAACACAAAATAAACATATACTTGAAAATAGATTCAGGTATTTATTATTAAATCACAATAATATTTTTAATAAAGTTGTCTCGCCTGCACATAAACAATATTAACAAAGCAATAAACGTAACTTTTTTACGGAAAGAAATATTGTTGATACTTTTTGAAGCTCTTTTTTATTGTTTTTAGTAATAATATATAAATTCCAAGCAAATAAAAACTTTATGGGCGAAAAGTCGACAACAATAAAAAAAAAATATCGAAAATGTGCAAGAATTGTACGGAAATTTCATAAAGGATTTCCGCTGGACATCCTGTTACTAATTCTGTGGAAATTTGCCACCTCTGACTTCCTAAAAAAAGAAAAAAAAACGGTTAAAAATTTGATTTATAAAAAGGCTATGGTGTTTTAAAAGCTGCAAAAAATGGACAGTCTCAAGTCGAGATTCTGAGACCCAGAGTCGCGTTCGTGAGAAATCAACTGGACTGTGATTCAAAAATGCTGTTTCTGAAGATCTGCGATGCAAGTGCTACTGTTCTGGAAGTGTAGAAGAAATATGTGATGCTCCGTGTTGCTGATTATGTTTCTTGATACGTGCTACAGACTCTCAAGGATTCGTGCTATTTGTCGGTAAAAAAGTTTCACATAAATGGAGAAGTAAATAAGAATTGAGAAAAATAAGTTTCAAGTATCGACGGTAAAAAACAAAGC
This sequence comes from Andricus quercusramuli, assembly GCA_932178445.1. Classification (NCBI taxonomy): domain Eukaryota; kingdom Metazoa; phylum Arthropoda; class Insecta; order Hymenoptera; family Cynipidae; genus Andricus; species Andricus quercusramuli. Next base: position 29,251 of record CAKNXH010058998.1, read on the forward strand.
CTGATAAAACGAATAAGTTGCTAGCCAAATTTATGGGCTTAACATAGTTACAGAGATACTTATTAAGCCTAATTAGCGTTTAATTCTTTACTTTTAATCTCATCTGTAATGTAGGTTTCGAGATTTCTTGCAACTAATGAAATTACTGTTTTCAGCGGAGATTCCAACAGCAAGGGACAAAAGAGAGATGACAAAGGTGAATTATTTTAGTTTGTAAACATTGTATTGACTAATATTTAGCAAATTAACAATGATTTTATATATTTTTTCACTTGATAATTACATAATTCTCGCTTGAAATAGGAAATTTTCCAAACGAATTACAATTCTGACTTGGAACAATTAATTTTCAAGAAAATTTCTAATTTTGAGTTAAAACAGGAAATTTTCCGAGGCCAGTATATGTAATTCTGAATTGGATCAGAGATTTTTCGGGGAAAAAATTACAATTCAGATCTGAAACAAGAGATTTTCCGAAAGATTTATAATTTGTCTGGAAACATTGAATTTTCCAAAAGGAAATTTGTTGAGGAATGATAACTTTGAGTTGGTTCAGGGAATTTTTCAAAGTAATTATAATTCTGAGTTGTGGGCTTAAAAAAGATGTATGATTGAGTATAATTCCGATTTTGAACAGTGCATTTTGTAGGATAATTTATTTTTTTTGTTGTGATAGGGAATTTTGTAAAAAAAAAAAAAAAAAAAATTCTGGTGTTTTATGATAAGTTAGGGAATTTTTAAGTTTTACAATGAAAAATTCTGTAATTTTGACGATTTGGATTCAAAATTTCTTCAATTTGGAAGATTTATAAATGAAAACTAGACTTTTGATTTTGAAAATTCAAAAAATTTTATCTCTACGTCTTTAAAATTGAACTGTTTTCAATTGCAAATTGTTTAAATTGTATTTTCAATTGTAAATCTTCGAAATTGAAATATTCAAAAAAAAGTACAAACATTCAAAATATAAATCTTGAAAATGGAATAATTTGCAATTCTATATCTTCAAAATTCCAGATTTTTCAATTGTAACTCTTCGGAATTTTAGAACTTTGAATGTTAAATTTTCAAAATTGAAGACTTAAATGTCAAATCCGTAAAATGGAAGAATTTTATATTTTAAACCTTTTAAGTTGAACTATTAAAAAAAAGAGACACCTTCAAAATTACAAGCGTTTAAAATATAAATCTTGAAAATTGAATAATTTCCAATAATTCTGTATTTTCAAAATTCAAGAATTTTCAATTCCAACTCTTAAAATTGTAGAAAATATGGTAAATCTTAAAATTGAAGAGTTTTTAATTCTCAAAGTTTATAACTAATAAATATGCATGTTTTAAATTTTTAATTAAAAATTCTGAATTGTATTTCCACATCTTTAAAATTAAAGAGTTACCAATGGTAAATCCTACAAATTTAAGTATTTAGTATTAAGAGTTACTATATTTTTGAATTATATTAGAAAATTTTGTATATAAATATATTTCTAATTTGGAACAGGAATTTTCTAACTTTGTATACGGATTTTTCGGAAAAAAATTTAATTCTGAGTTTGGTCGGGGAATAAATAAATTAAATACAAATAAATATTCCTGTAAGAAAATATAATTTTAACTTTGGAAAAGGCAATTTTGTAAAGAATTATAATTTTTTCTCGGAATAGGCATTTTTTGAAAAGGAACGGGTAATTCTGGAAAATGATGTTAATATTGATTTATAAGAAGGGAAATCAGAATTTGTTTCAATTTAAACATTCTTTTTTTTTTTTTGCAAACAAACATTTGTCAGAATTTGAAACTTTCCTCTTCTCCACTTTGGAAAGAGATTTACTGTATTTCTGAATTATAATAGAAAATTTTGTAAATATAATTCTGATTTGGAACAGGAATTTTGGAAATTAATTTCATTTTTAATTGGTAGAGGAAATTTCCTAAAAGATTTATAATTCTGAGTTTAGGTGGGGAATAAATAAATGTGATATAAAAAAATCTCATAAACAATTGTTTTCAATTAACTTTTTTTTTTACAGACAAAAATTTGCCAGAATTTGAAACTTTCCTTTCCTAAATTTTGGAAAAAGAGACCCACTGTTTTCCTGAATTATAGTAGACAATTTTCTAAATTTCATCTTAGAAAAGGTAATTTTTGACAAGGGACAGGTATTTTGGAAAGTAATTCTGATTTATAAAAACAGAATTAAAAAAAAAACAATCCCTGTTCTAAGTTGGGATTCGTCAGATTTTTACAATTCTTAGTTCCAAATCAGAATTAGTTTGAATTTAAAAATACTTCTTTTTTTTTGTTACAAACAAAAATTTGCCAGAATTTGAAACTTTGCTCTTCCAAATTTGAGAAAAAAGGAGTTATGTACTGTATTTCTGAATTATAATAGAAAATTTTGTTAATAAATCTAATTTGACTTAGAACAGGGAATTTTTGACATGTAACGGAAATTTTTGAAAAATATTTTTAGTCTGAATAAAAATAAAGGAATTTGAACCGTTTTTTAAATAATTGAATTATTATCTTTTTCAATTACGATATCATTCAATTTACAATGCGTAATTCGAAAGTCTTTTACTAAAAATTTTCCGTTGTAGATTTTAATTTTTAAGTGTACCTTTTTGATTTAAAGAATTTTAAAATGCAGTTTGAAAGACTTAAAAAATTAAAAATGAGAAGCCTTTGAAATCTTCAATTTTGGATTTAAAAAACGTTTTATTTTATCAACTGAGAATATAAAATCAAATATTCAAAAATAAACAAAAAATAAATAAATTTTGCACGTTACAATTTTAATTGTTCTATTAAAAAAATGTAATTTACAAGTGAAGTTGTTAAATCTGGATTTGTATTAAATATTGAAACACACAAAATCTGGCTGTTTTTACCGAAAATTGATTCAAATAGCCTAATTTAAAACAAAATCTGGCTATTTTTGCAGATTTCGAAAAAAAATTTAGAAGCTTTTTAAGCATTGTGAAAGGTTTCAAAAGAATAAAAAACATGTTCTCAAGATTCCTAGGAAAATTGAAAATGACTTTATTTTGAAAAATAAATTTAAGAGAATATTTAAAAAGATTTCCTAAATTGTCAAAAAAGAATCTAGAAGATTTTAAGGAAAAATTTATATTTTGCAGGATTTAAAAAAAAAAAGGAAATATTTTAGGAAGGTCTCGAATCATTTTAAAATATGTTTAGATGTTCTACAAAAAACATTAACAAATAATTTAAAATTTGAAAACAACATATAGATGTTTCAATATTTTTAAAATAAAATTTTGAAGCTTTTCAAAGATTTTTAAACTATTAAAAATTAATATAAGTTAACTTGTAATTTAAGAAGTGTTCAGTCTACAACAAAAATGTAATCGTTCAATATTTAATATTTCTGGCTTAGAATTGCTTAAAATGATTTGCTGTTCAGTTTTTATTACTTCAAATGGAGAAATTTTTCGCTTTAGAGTTCGAATTTTTTAATTTTATTGACTGTGAAAAATGTTTGCGAACCGGGGAAAAACCGGGAATTTTTTTCTGTGATCAAAATGACCACCCTGTTTTCCTAAGGAAATATTATTTGACTTATTAATTACACACAATTAATTATAATTATTATATTAACAGGGCTCGCAACGGGTTACTTTTTTGATCCGCGGTTACTAAAAAGTGACTTATTTTATGAAAAGGTTACTTTTGGTTACATTTTTTCCCCGAAATAGCGAAATGAATCAATTCGTTAATCGTACTATTTGAAAACTTGTGACAAATGCAGAAATTCTAATTTTTAAATTAAATTTGGCACTTTCGAGCCGGGAGAATTAGGGAATAACAATAAAATATAATTAATTCGTATGTAAAAATTTATGAAAAAGGGTTATTAATTGAATTATTATTAATCGTAAAAATTTCAATTTAGTTAAAATTGCTAGTTTTTGATTTACAATTTGAATCTTTTTTGTTGAAATTCGGTTAAAAGTTGAACAATTTTTGTTAAAACATTATTTTGTTGAAAATTCATGATTTCATTTGAAATTTTTTTTTTGTCGAAAATTAATCTTCTTGATTGAAAATCACCTTCTTGTTTAAAAATGCATAATTTTATTTGAAAATTCATCTGTTTAGAAATGTACTTATTTTCTTGAAAATTCGTGTTTTTCGGTTGAAGATTTTCCTGTTTTCGTAGAAAATTCAACTATTTGGTTGAAAAATAACCTATTTTGTTGAAAAATCGGCTTTTTAAAATGAACTCTACTGTTTTTTATATTAAATTAAAATACTTTTTGTTTATTATATCAACTATTATTACATTTCTAGTTAACAATTTATCTTTTTAGTCAGAAAAATTCAACCATTTTGTTAAAAGTTGAACTCCTTTCTTAAACATACATTTTTTTGTTGAAGATTCATAATTTTGGTGGAAACTTCCACTTTTTTTTTGTAAAAAATATTTCTTTTTGGTTACTTTTTTTTAGAAGTATGGTTACTATTTTTTTTTAAGCTTGAGCTGTTCCGAGCCCTGTATTAATTAATTAATTAATTATATGAATTAAGTACCGTGAGGAAAAATTTTATTAGAAATTTTGGTTTGTGTGGATTTTAGATAAAAAGTCATCGCAAAATTCGTCTAATGCGAGCAGCAGGAATCTCTGGGTATCGGGATTGTCGTCGACGACTCGTGCAACCGATTTGAAACAGATTTTTTCCAAATATGGAAAAGTGATTGGAGCCAAAGTTGTTACCAATGCGAGAACTCCAGGAGCTCGGTGTTACGGTTACGTGACGATGTCGACGAGTGACGATGCTTCGAAATGTATCAGTCATTTGCATCGGACAGAACTCCATGGAAGATTTATTTCCGTTGAGAAGGTAAGGGCTATAATCCGTCTTTTTATTTCAGGGTGTCCAGCGACCTTGAAAACCTGGAAATCTTGAATTTTTTTTAACCTTTTGCAGGGTGTACAGTCTTTCCTTTTTTTTTCTTAGATTCTCTTTTTTTCTTGAAATTCCCCTTTTTTGATATTCGATATTTGAAATTGTACCCATTATTGAATAATAATTGAAGCAATTATAGCACTTGCATAAATTATTTATGAACAGGGTGTCCAGCGACCTTGAAAACCTTGAAAATCTAGAATTTACCTTGAATTTTTTTTAAACCTTGAAAACCTGGAAATCTTGAATTTTTCACGATAACCTTGAATATGATTTTTTTTTTGCTTTTAAAACAGTTATTATATTGAAATGTGAAGAGTAATTAAAATCTTTCAGTCTATTATGAAAAAAATATATCGTTTAGAAGAAATATTGCTACTGAAAAGTTGTTTAATTATCAAGATATAATTTATCTTTTGTTTATTACAGAATAAGTGAAGAGATTTCAAGGCACTTTTTCCAGACTGGTGTCAATTATTTTATAGATTGCAATTTAATATTTTACGTTATTGATTTTAATATTGTGAATAATTATACAAGTTTCTAATTTTGTCTCCGCTAATTTAGAATGTTAAAGTATACATTTTTTTGTGATATTTAATTTACAAATTATAAAAATTATTAGTTGAAAATTTCGATGTTAATTCGGTCTCAGAATTAGAATGAGTCGTGGCCATAATATTTGAAATAATTTAACGATTTCAACGAATACAAAAGGTTTCACAAACAAAGATTTAAGAAAGATTTCACAAATATTTTAAAATATTTCACAAAGATTTCGAACATTTCAGAAAGATTTTATAAATGTTTAATATTTGGAAAAGTCTTATAAGCCAGGTTTAAAACATTTCACAAAGATTTCGAACATTTTACAAAGATTTTAAAACTTTCAAAAGGTTTTCCAGATTTCAAAGATTTGAAATGATTTCAAATTTTGTTAGAAGATTTCACAAAAATTTCAAATATTTTAATGATTTCAAATTAATACAAAAGACTTCAGAAAAATTTCACGAATATTTCAAAAATTTCGTAAAAGTTTCATAAAGATTTCAAAAGAATACAACATTTTCAAAGATTTCAAACAGTGTACGGTATACCAGATGTCAAAGATTTCAAAACAGTTCAAAGATTTTATACGATTTCAACATTTTTCAGAAGATTTCAAACTATTTCACAAGAATTTTAAATATTTCTTAATAATAATTTAAAAAATTAATAATAATAATACAAAAGATTTCACAAACATTTCAAAGAATTTGTAAAGATTTCAATAGATTTCATGTATTTCAAAGGTTTCAAAATATTTCAAAGATTTTAAACGATTTCAACATTTTTCAGAAAATGGATTTTAAATATTTCAATGATTTTAAACGAATACAAAAGATTTTACAATTATTTCAAAGATTTCATAAAAAATTTATTAAAGGATTTAAAAAAATACAAGAATTTCCAAGAAAAAAAGTACACCAGATTTCAAAGATTTCAAAAAATTTCAAAGATTTTAAACGATTCCAAATTTCTTCAGAAGATTTCAAAATATTTGACAAATTTTTCAAAGAATTAATGAGGATTTCAAAACATTTCAATGATTTCAAGAATTTCCAAAATTTCAACTAGGATACAGTACACCAGATTTCAAAGATTTCGAAACATCGCAAAGATTTTAAACGATTTCAAAAGATTTCAACAAATTTGAGAAGATTTAAAAAGATTGCAATGATTTGAAACAAACGCAAAAGATTCCACGAAGAATAATTTCACAAATATTGCAAAGATTTCATAATTATTTCAAAAGATTACAAAAAATTCCAGAAAGATTTCGAAGATTTAACAATTTGTTTAAAACATTTCAAAAGATTTTTAATGATTACACAAAGACTTTAAATACTTCAACAGATTTTAACGAATTCACAAAGATTTCAAAAGCTTTCTTTGAAAACTGTTGGCCAATACAAAATTAGATGGCTTATTTTTTGCATTTATAAAAAACGGTTAATTTCCTTATTTGATGTAAAAAAGTAGACCTGAAAAAACTTGATTTCTTCACATGGAAAACCTGGAAAAGACCTTGAATTTTGTTTTTAAGAATCGCTGGACACTCTGATGAACTATTGAACTATTCCATTTGTGTTTGAAAATATATCTTTTATAGTCGGAAATTCAACTATTTGGTTTGCAAGTTCATGAATTTCGTTCAAGTTATATTTTTTGGCAAAAACTCAGTTAAAAATTGAACTGTTTGGTTGAAAATCAAACTACTTTGTTAAAAATCCATGTTTTTTAAACTGAAAATTGCAATTTTTGATTGAAAATTTATTTTTTGTATTAAAAGCTTATATTTTTGAGTTCAAAATTTAACTGTATTGTAGAAATGTCTTTTTTTGGCTCAACAATGCATAATTTGGTAGAAAATTTTTTTTTTTTTTCATTTGAAAATTAGTTCCTTGAAATGAAAATGTAGAAATTCCATTTTTGGTTCAAAGTTGATCTTTTTCATTCTGAAAATTCAACTATTTTATTAAAAATGTATGTAATTTGTTAAACATTCGTCCTTTTTTGTAGAAAATTAATCTTCTTGCTTCAAAATTCGACATTTCGAATGCAATTTTTTTATTTATTGACTAAAAAATCTTTTTTGATAAAAACTCAACTCTTATTGAAAATTCGTGTTTTCTTTTGAACTACTTTGTCAAAAATTCATCATTCTAGTTAAAAAAATTTGTTAACATTTTTTTTCTTTTAAAACAGTTATTTTATTAAGATACGAAAAGTAATTTAAATCTTTTGCTCTATTATGAAAGAAACATCTCGTTTAGAAAAATCTTGCTATTGATTAGTTTTTTATTTATCAAGATATAATTTATCTTTTACTGATTACAAAATAAATAAAGAGATTTATAGGCATTTTTTGTAGACTTTGCCAACAAAGGCGTGTACACCAGATTTCAAATATTTCACAACAATTTCACAAAGCTTTTAAAACTTTCAGAAGATTTAAAGGCTTTTGAAGATTTGAAAAATGATATAGTAGACCGGATTAAAAGGATTTTAAAACATTTCCATGATTTGAAACGATTTCAAAAGGTTTCAAAATATTTTAGAAGAATTAAAGAGATTTCATCGAATAAAAAAACATTTCACAAACAAAGATTTAAGAAAAATGTCACAAAAAATTCCCAAAGTTTTCGAAAATTTTATAATGATTGCAAGGATTTCAAAGATTTGAAAAAGGCCTATACCAGATTTCAATGATTTTAAAGAAGACAGTGAATCGAATTTCTAAGATTTCAAAAGATTTTACACACATTAAAAATGTTTTAATGGTTTCAAATTAATACAAAATAATTTTGAAATATTTTAAAGATTTCATAAAGAATACAAGAATTCCAAAGATTTCAAAAGGTTTTTTAATTGTTGGCCAATAAAAAATGAAATGTCCTATTTTTTACATCTATAACAAACGTTTATTTTATTATTTGATATAAAAAAAGGAGGTGGACACCCTGTATTTATTTTCTAAAACATTAAAATTCTGCTTATATCTGTGAAATATTAGCAGTTAATTTTAATATTCAAAGCTTTTTATTGTAATTTTTATTTCCAGTATTTTTGCGAATTCTCAGACTTTACATCCCTTTTCATGTTTGCCCTTTTTAAAGAATTCATTTTTTCGTTTTTTTTTCCTTCGTTGAAATGCGAACTGAATTAATAGAACTCTATAAGAAAATCCAACTATTTGAGGTTGAAAGTTAAATTCTTTTAATTGAAAAATTTACAATTACATTTTTGGTTCAGAATTTATCTCTTTTGATTAGAAACAAGACTATTTGGTGGAAAATTTTATTATTTTGTTCAAAAGTAATCCTTTTTGGATAGAACATTAGTCCTTTTGAATTGAAAATACATCTTTTATGGTTGAAACTTAATT
>CAKNXH010059000.1:0-56340 GCA_932178445.1 Andricus quercusramuli
TGCTGTGCTGGGTCTGACACGTTGTTCGGGTTTTGGGGGTCGGGGCAAGGGGAGACGATGCGCGGCACAACGCGAAACGATGGTGGTGGGGAATGCAAGATCGCATCGCTCTCGTGGATGGTCGTTCGAGGGGTTCGGGGTGAAGGGAGACGATGCGATGTAGCGCGCGCATCCACGCGGAACGGCGCGGAACGATGGTGGCGGGGTATGCGAGATCGCAAGCCCGAAGACATTCGGGTACCTTCGCGTCGGGTCGGGTTAGAACTAGATTATTAAAACAGAAGAGTTTCCTATTAAATTGTGTGGACAGGAAAAAATTGAAGTACCACCAAGTGTTACGAAACATGATATTACAGGGAACAAATTAATTTGTAGGCCTGATATAACAATGGCCAGTGAAAAAGGAATGTTGAAATTCTTGTCAGTAATTTATTTGCAATATTTCGATTTCTTTCGTCTTTAGTTCCTCACTCCTGACGATGAAAATTAAGCTGAAGTATTGCTCGCTTGAAAATTGAATAAGTTCGTTGAAAATTTCTCTTTTTGGGGTTAAAAATAAATCTGTCATAGTTGGAAATTCAAGTGTTTGGTTGGAGACGCGTTTTTAAAAATGGCAAAACAATTATTTTAACAATATTTTTATTATATTTTTTTATGATATTTATCGCAACTGTTGTTGAAAATGAATCTGTTTGCTTTTGAAATTTTCATTGCTTTCTTGAAAATAGTAGTTTCGTAATTGAACATTGAAGTACATAGTTAAAAATTCATTTTTGTTTTTGAGATAATGGTTCACCTTTTTTGTTGAAAATTAATTTAATTTGTTAAAAAGTCGTTTCTCCTGTTATTGAAGATAAATTTTCTACAAGTGGCAGTTGAATTTTTCCACCGTTAGTGGAAAATGTTTTTTAGTTGGTCATAAAAATTCGTCTTCTTTGGTACAAAAATTCATACTTTTGGGTTAAACATTCAACTGTTTCACAGAGACATTCCTTTCTTAGCTTTGAGTTTTTTTACAAATGAAAATCAATTACTTTCACTTATTATGTATCTATTTCAGTCGCAGATTCATCGTAACTGTAGTTGAAAATTCGTCTGTTTTCTTGGAAGTTGAACTGATTAATTGAAAATTGTAGTATTGTGATTGAAAATTGAAGAACTTAGTTGAAAATTTCTTTTTTGCGATTCATCTTTTTGGTTGAAAATGAAACTGCTTTGTTCAACAGTCGTTTCTCCTTTCCTTGAGAATTAATTTTTTGCATCTGAAAGTTGAATTTGTCTTCTGTTTTGCATACACGTTCGTCTTTTTTGGTAGAAAATGAATAATCCTTGTTTCAAATTTCACCACAAAATTCTTATTGCGTAAAAAACGCCCATTCTCGGGTTAAAAATTCAACTGTTTCACAGACAAATTCGTTTTTTCGCTTTAAAGTTTAAAAAAAAATAGAAAATCAATTACTTTCACTTATTATGTATCTATTTGAGTTGTAGATTCATCGAAACTATAGTTAAAAACTCGCCTGTTTGCTGGAAAGTTTAACTGGTTGGTTAAAAATTAGAGTTTCGTAATTGAAAATAAAATTACGTAGTTAAAAATTCATTTTTATTTTGCGATAATGGTTCATCTTTTTTTCTGGAAAATTAAACTAATTTTACTTCTGTTATTGAAAATTAATTGTTTACAACTGACAGTTACATTTTTCCAACATTAATAGACACTTTTTTCAATTTTGTGATCAAAATTCGTCTTCTTTTGTACAAAATTGATATTCTTCGTTTCCAATTTCCCACAAAAATTATTATTTGGTGGCAAATTCATATTTATGGGTTAAAAGTTCAACAATGTTCCACATACGCATTCCTTTCTTAGCTTTAAGGTTTTTTTTTACAATTGAAAAACAATTATTTTAACTGATTATGTATCTATTTCATTCATAGATTCATTGTATCTGTAGTTAAAAATTCATCTGTTTCCTTGAAAGTTCAACTGGTTAGTTGAAAATTGTAGTTTCGTAATTGAAATTCAAGTACTTAGTTGAAAATTCTTTTTTTGGGCTAACGGTCCATCTTTTTGGCTGAAAATTAGAATGCATTGTTCAAAAGTCGTTTCTCCGTTTATTGAGAATATATTTGTTACAGCTGAAAGTTGAAATTTTCTTCTTTTTTTTTTTTGCATAAAAATTCGTGTTTCGGAGGAAATTAATAATCCTTGATTCAAATATCTTCAGAAAATTCTTATTTGGTGGAAAATGCATATGCTGTGGTTAAAAATTCAACTGTTTTACAGCCAATTTCGTTTTTCAGCTTTAAAGTGTTTGTAAAAATCGAAAATCAATTATTTTAACTGATTAGGCAATGATTGCAGTTGTATATTCATCGTAACTGTAGTTAAAAATGGAGTTGTTTGGTTGAAAGTATATTTTAATTAATTAATTTATCAAAATTAATAACAAATTATGTCACCTGACAAAGTCTACTACAAAATAACACCAAATATGTTTAGGGAATAGGATTTCCCTAACTTCTTTACAGACGTGTACGTTGAAAAGAAAGCAAAATCTGCTGTCCGAACGAATTCTGAATTGTGGAAACAGTATATCCGTATTGATTTATAAACGATGATTATATTTAAATAGATTCTGCCTTCCCTAACCTGAATCAGCAGTGTTACACTTTAACTTTATGAATTCATGACTACGTGCCTCCTCAAGTTAAAGCTTTGCTCCAGCAATCTGTGGCCGCCATATTTCCCCCTAGTAACTTTCACTTCTCTACCCGGAGGTTGGTACTACTTAGAACGCAAGGCAAACGCACGTGCGGTACCGCGCCGCGCGGAGCGGAATGGGCTTAGTGTGGATTCACCATAATGTAGCCCTATGATTTCTCTAACATGAAATAAAAAAGCAAGTAATAAAATCATCTGTATTCTTAACAGCAATACGAAATAATGAGTAGTAGAATAAAGGAAAATGTCGCTAATATGATGCTAATAATGCTATAGATGCACGTGAAATGTGAGAGTAAAAGTCTTTTCTTTTTACCATGCAGATTTTAGGTCAAGACAGTTGAGACAAGCTTGCTTGCCGCGAATCTGGAAACAAAAGCGAATCGCAGTGGAAGCGGCGTGTGCGGCACGGCACGGTGCAATGATTGTCGCATTGACGTGTAGGACGGACCCCAAGATTTTTTTTTTCTCGTAAACCACTGGCGGTCCCAAAATAAAACTTACAGGTCTGGTAAAACACATTTGTGGCTTTCTTTGACAAACAAATAAAAAAAATTCAAGAAAACGTATTTTCAAAAACGCGTATTTAGTTTTTTGCGTTTTCAAAAAAATGTCAAAAACTTTTTTTTTCTTTATAGACATTTTTTTATTTAAATCTGAATATCATTACAAACAATTTTGGAACTCAAAAAGTTGAATCGGTTAATTAGAACCAATGATATGGAACTATAAAAAAAAAGTTCCCGAAAATTTCAAAGTCCCATATCTCCTCCATTTTTTGGAATTTTTGGAAAATACTTGGGGGTATTTTTCTTTACTAACCGCTTCGATTTCTTTAACTCCAACGAAGAGTTTTTGTTTTATTATTGGTATGAATTCTGGCCTTCTTTAAGCATTCTTTCTGAGTACCTAGTTACTTCATCTGCTTCCTTTTCTCCTTGAATGATCATTTGCAATAACTAGGTTAAACTTTGTAAACTACGATAGTTTAGTGAAGAATGTTTCACCCATCTTGCTGCAATGAACCTGATAAGGACGAGACGACTGTCCTTATTTGTCCCTAGTCTGAAAACATTCACGATTGCCACCTCACGTAAATTTAAATTAAATGTCTGAAATGTTGGTATTGTTGTAGCTATTAGGTCCGTATGATTGCCATCATCCTCCATACCAAAAGTAACAATGCCGTTCAAAAAAAAAAGTTAAGAAGGCTTTGAATGGGTTCTCCATCAATGAAATTTTATAAAACTAGATCGTCATGCGCGTGCTCGAAGCACGCGCCTATATGAATTTTTCTTGTATGAATGTTGAAAGTTAATAACGAAGAATCTTCTAAAGGGGAATGTCATTACAAAATACATTATTTTCCTTAGAATGATTGTATTTTGTATATCTGAATAATGTTGAACATATTACATTTTTAAAATTATAAGTAATTAGTAAATTCTAAATTTTTCGTCATATGTTGTACGGAAATGTAATATATATTTTCTGAAATTCAGATATCAATAATTTTAAGTATGGTGGGGGGGGGGGGGTCTAAAATATTACCAATTTCGGATAAAACACCTTATGTATGATTCGATTAGAAACGCTTCACATTCCGAACATTTGAAGTAAAAAATATTGCGTTTTCAGGGTGTCTAGCGGACCGGGAAACCGGGGAAACCCCTGGAATTTTATTGGACCGTGAAAAAACCGGGAAAACCCCGGGAATTTTGCTTATGACCGGGAATTTTTTGTATTTGATCGAAAAATCGACTTTTTTCTACTTAATTTTCTCTGTATTCCATTTCCACTTTATCTACAGTCGCAAGGTTCCTTCTTATGCTTATCCTAAGTACCTATTTGTGTAATTTTTGACATTCTCATCCTAATGAGAAGGTAAAATTGGTCTTAGTTGGGTTTCATCAAATCTCCACGTTTTAAGACCCACTAAGTCAGAAAAAAACGATTTTTACGAAGGTAAAGTCTGTCTGTAAATCTGTCTGTAGTCTGAAATCTGTCTGTAGTCTGTCTGCAGTCTGTACACACTTTTTTAAGACCTAAAAGAAAAAGACAAGTTCGTCAGTCAGCTATTTTGGATCAAAATTCAAAAAGTTATAGCATTTTTAAACTTTTTGAGACCATTTTTTTAAGAGTTGAAAATTCTATGTACCTACAAGATTATCATGACAACTTTTTGAGTTTTTTTCAAAAAATCGAACATTCAAATTGTGTGCTCGAGCAGCGAGCAGATTTTTTCTATGTATATTGTGTTGAAATTCCTATTTCTATGTACACATGGACTTCAAAAAATCACAAAAAGACATCTAAAACTTGGTCGGGGAAAAAGTATTTGACCGGGAAAAAACCGGAAATTTCAAATTGCCTGATCACTAGACACCCTGGTTTTTAACAAAATAGATGACTATTTCACGAAATAGATGGCTGCTTAAGAAAATAGTTGAATTTTCAGCCAAAAAAATTAATTTTCGACAAAAGAGTTATATCTCCATCCAAGAAAGGTTTCTGGAGTCAGACATTTCAACCGAGCAGTTTTCTTTTCAACCGAGCAGTTTTCTTTTCAACCAAAAAAGATATGAAAATCACCGTTCCTCCCCGAAGGGAATAGACAACTACTACGTCCGCGTCGTTATTCCTGGGTAGAGCTAAAAGTAGTGTCAACAATTTCGTTTTTCGCAATTGCAGCGCCATCTATCGCGAATCGAAACAAATTTTCCGAATAAAACTTACGTATTTCGTAAAGGAGAATCTGAATCTGATAAAAAATTGGGGTTGTCATTTGAAATTACAGAGTTACCCCCACCCCTGCCTCCTGTGGGGATGGGGGTGGGGTAAATTTTAACAAATCTTTTTTCCCCCTCGAAAATAAAAAGTTTTTATTCCAGACATTTTTTCCGTAGGATGCGTAATTTTTCAGATATTTCGTTGTCTCAAGTTAAAAAAAAACACCCTGTATATACATCATTATATTATATCATGTCATGTTATATTATATCTAATCATGTGATTTCAGAGAAGTGTGGTAGCTAAGGGTTAAAAAATTGTAACTGTTGAGGACAAAAGTATTTGAATTTGAATTAGAATTGTGATTATAATGTTGTGTGAAAGTATGGAACAATCTACATGTATCAAATTGAATCCATTTCAACTTTGTAGTTGAACAATTTAAAATTTAACTAATTTAAAGTGCAAAAGTAAATTTTTTTAACTTTTATCAATTTTATAATTAAAAGACTTAGATTCAATTATAAAAATTTTAATCCACGTTATAATTTGCAATGCTTTAAATTGATGAATGAATCACTGAAACTTTCAAAATTTAAATCTATATAATTTTAATTATTTTTTATACATGAACATTAAAAGTTTAACAATTAAAATTTTTATTTTCAAAGTGAATAATTTTCAATTAAGAAGTTATATTATTTTAATTATAATTGCTTCCAAATCAATACTCGTTCAATTGTTATTTATGTATGAAAAATCTTGTTTTCCAATATATTTTTAAGTATTATTTTAAAAAATTTTAGATTGAAAAACGATTGAAATTTGTTTTTGAGGAATATGAAAATAATCTATTATTTTAAGATCATTTAAAATTCATAAAAATGTTTTGAATTAAATTCCAAAATGTTTAAAAATCTACATTTTGTTTTAGACTTTTAAAAATATTGATATATTTTTGATTATTTTAGAAATGTTTTCATAACTTGTACATATTTAATAAAATCAAATATTTCATACCATTTTTTTACAATATTTTGAAATAGAAATAAATTGCTTATAGAATCTTCGAGAGTATGTTTTGATATTTGTGTTAATTATCAATTTTCTTAGGAATCACAATAAACACTTTTCAGTATTATGAAATATTTTGTACTTCTGTTAAAACTTCTCAATATATCTTAAAGATATTTACAAATGGAATTGTTTTTAAATAAAAGAATTAAAATTGTAACGTTCAAATTGTAGATATTTTGATTTTGTAATTATTTTAAGATCATGTAAAATTCATAAAAATGTTTTAAATTCAATTTCAAAATATTAAAAAATCTACTGTTTGTTTAAGACTTTTTGGAATATTTATAAATTTTATATTATTTTAGAAATTGTTTCATAACTTGTACATATTTAATAAAATCAATCAAATTTTTCATAAAATTTTTTTACAATATTTTGAAATAAAAAAAAAATGCTTATAAAATCTTCGATAGTATGTTTTGATAATTGTGTTAATTATCAATTTTCTTAGGAATCACAATAAACAATTTTCAGTATTATGAAATATTTCTTACTTCTTGAAAAGGTAATTTTTTTAAAACTTCTCAATATATCGTAAAGTTATTTACAAATGAAATTGTTTTTAAATGAAAGTATTAAAATTGTAACGTTCAAATTGTAGATATTTTGATTTTGTAATTATTTTAGTTAGTTTGTAATGTAGGCGGGGAGGGCTCCGTGAGGTCCCAACCCCTGGCGCTCAAGCTAAGAAGCCTATTGTGCCACACCCGTGTTTATTCTCAAGGCAGTACTCCGAACCCGGCCATCCTTCACCGAGTGTTTTTGGATCTCGGTGGCATACCTATCGCACAGTAAACGACGTCCTCCTTTGTTGATCAGGCAAAGTGATCCTCGCCCACTCTGCCATTCGGCAGCCTCCCTAGCAGGCTAGGGTGTACGGAGCGATCCCTCTGAGGTCATCAGGTAGATGCACAGATTCGAAGCACTGTCCTGGTGTGTTATGTCAGTGTATGTGTGTGTGTTTATTACTCGAAATTGGCCAGCGGCCATCGAGCGTGGTGCCTCCTATAGAAGCTCCTAAGCGCAAGATGAACGCTGACTCATTTTCGAGTCTTCACAGAATCGGCTTCGACCTCCAAGGCTATTCCCCTCGGCATGGGGCTCCACCTTGGTACGATACCAGCTTTTTCTGAGGGGACCTACAGTTTAAGGTGGGTTCCGAACCACCGAAGCCCCGGTAGAAGTACATAGAAAAATTTCCATTGGTACCCGGCTCAGGGATCGAACCCCGGACCTCCTGCATGGAAGTCCGACGCGCTATCCTCTGAGCCACCGAGGCCTCTTTGTAATTATTTTAAGATCATGTAAAATTCATAAAAATATTTTAAATTACATTTCAGAATGTTCAAAAATCTACTTTTCGTTTTAGACTTTTTGGAATATTTATAAATTTTACATTATTTTACAAATTGTTTCATAACTTGTACATATTCAATAAAATCAAATTTTTCATAAAATTTTTTTACAATATTTTGAAATTAAAAAAAAAAATGCTTATAAAATTTTCGAGAGTATGTTTTGATAATTGTGTTAATTACCAATTTTGTTAGGAATCACAATAAACAATTTTCAGTATTATGAAATATTTCCTACTTCTTGAAAAGGTAA
Organism: Andricus quercusramuli; assembly: GCA_932178445.1. Classification (NCBI taxonomy): domain Eukaryota; kingdom Metazoa; phylum Arthropoda; class Insecta; order Hymenoptera; family Cynipidae; genus Andricus; species Andricus quercusramuli. The sequence continues at coordinate 8,141 of CAKNXH010059000.1, forward strand.
TTTTTTTTAGAACTTCTCAGTATATCGTAAAGTTATTTACAAATGAAATTGTTTTTAAATAAAAGAATTAAAATTGAAACGTTCAAATTGTAGATATTTTGATTTTGTAATTATTTTAATAGCAATTAAAATTCATAAAAATCATTTAAATTAAATTTCAAAATATTCAAAAACCTACATTTTGTTTTAGACTTCTTGAAATATTTATAAATTTTTTATTATTTTAGAAACTTTTTCATAACTTGTATATATTTAATAGAATCAATCAAATTTTTCATACAATTTTTTTACAATATTTTGAAATAGAAAAAAATTGCTTATAAAATCTTCGAGAGTATGTTTTGATAATTGTGTTAATTATCAATTTTCTTAGGAATCACAATAAACACTTTTCAGTATTATGAAATATTTCGTACTTCTTAAGAAGGTAATTTTTTAAAACTTCCAATATATCTTGAAGTTATTTAGAGATTAAATTGTTTTTAAATAAAAGAATTGAAATTGTAACGTTCAAATTGTAGATATTTTGATTTTGTAATTGCTCGTTTTCCATGAAGATACGAATATTACTATTAATTAAATAATGATTGTTTCTAAGTTTGACACTTAATGGATAAAAATTAAAACATTGTAGACTGGAACAATATTTTACAAAAACTTGAAATTTAATTAAATTGAATGTTTTCATTTCTTTAAGTACTGACGACTTAAATTTTTGAAAACTTCAATATTTGATTTTAAAATTAGAAATTGTTTAATTTTAAATGGATTAAGAGTCAGTCAAAATTGTACAATTCAAACTCCGGACTCGACTGGCATCCCTGGCATTCACCACCACCAAACGAATCACTCGGGAATCAACCATAAGACGTAAGAACTCATAGACTCAGCGTGAGTGACTCGTGGTGTCACGTGTTGTCATCCTCAATTGGTAAGGGGGGAACCGGGGAACGTACATAGCCGGCACAACGCCGCAAATTCTTAGCCACCATGATCCAGCTGGTTTTCCCCTTTTAGACTGGAGCCACCTCCCCTCATGCGATAAGTTCTTGCGTCCATATCGTCACGTATCATCAAACATCAATGTGCACATAAATAGTGCACATGCCTTGGCTTCATAATACGCAGCTCTGTTCTTAACCTAAACATGATTCTCAACTGCACTTCTCGATTCTAATATCGATTCTAAAGCATAGGCGGCGAATTTAAATGCAACCAATAGGTGAAGAGAGAATCGGCTTCAGTTTTCGAGATATAATCGCAACCTCTCTTTTATGATAGGATAGTAAAACACGTCAATAGGAGGAAAAGAGAATAACAGATTACTCACTTTACAGTAAACTAGAGCCTCGCGCGCAGAGCGCGCGACCATTTACTTTACATGTAATTATTTTATATCGAAATGAAGTTCAATAAAATACCATGAAATTAATTTTTACTTCAATAATTTTTATTTGTACATGGCTTCGCATGGATACCCTCTCATGGTGCAGAATAAATAATTGTGCAACTCCAAACATTTTCATGCAACTAAAAAACCTATAAAATGTCGGCGCGTACAAATTTTCATAGAAATACACAGTAAATGATCTCGACTCGATAAGAGTCCAGATGTCAAGCTATTTCGAGCGCGAATAGCACTCGGATGGATGAACATCTGCGACGTATACGACAGGGTTGTGTATTCGCTACGTTTTAACCACGGTTTTAATTAATGTCGAGCAGGAAGTTTGACGAGAGGGTTTCTTCGACAAATTGCCAGACTCTTAATTTGATAATGAAAATATTTTAAATAAGTAATAATTCTTTTAAATTTGAAGAGTATAATAGAAAAAAGTCATCGGAAAGACATTCTTAGATAGTGAATTCTGTAAAAAAATGTAGCTTATTCGTTGACAAATAGCTTAACTCTGAATTTGTGTTTATGAATATCATTTAAATAATTAATAATTATTGTATACTTGCTAAGTATCGTAGAAATCTTGATTCACTAAACTAATTTATCCTATTCGTTGAAAAAAAAACAAACTCATAATTTGTGTATGAAAATTGTTTAAATAATTAATAATTCTTGGAAATTTGCAAAGCATCATACAAAAAAGTCATCGGAATGACATTCTTAGTTGATTCTTGGAAAAATGTCGCCTATTTGTTGAAAAATATCCAAACTCTAAATTTTTTTAAAAATTTTTTAATTTTTTCTGAAAATTTAAAAATTATTATTAATTTTTTCAAATGTACAAAGCAACAGCTATGGAGTGGAGGTTTGGGGATGGAAGGAACATAGGAAAGTGGAAAGCATACATGAGAGATTTCTGAGATGGGTAATGGGAGTTAGTTGGAGTTGTCCAGGATACATGATAAGGGAAGAATTAGGAAGGGAAAAAATGGTAACTAGACAAATTAAGAGAGCCTGGAGGTTTGAAGAGAAGCTGAAAAGGGGAGAGGGGAGCAGAATAGCACAAGTATGCTTGGACGAAGTTCGGAACAAGGAGACGAGAGGCAATTTGGGAAATTCAAAATGGGAGGAAGAAAGGAAAAAAATGAGGAGTGTTTGTGATATACAGGAAGGGGTTCTGGACTGGCAGAACATTGAATTAGAGCTATTAGTAAGACAAGGAGAAGAGAGATGGAGAAAGATTATGGATTCGAAGTACAATAGATGGTATATGATGGTCAAAGGGGTGACGGAACCAGAATATTTGCAAAAGATGAAAAAGGAAGACAAATGGAATAGGGTGATACGGTTTAGAATGGGAGAAGGAGTGAGAGCTTGTAGATATTGGATGGATGAAGAGAACAATCTATGCAGAGTATGTGGGTACGAAGTGGAGTCATGGGCACATGTGTTAGAGAGGTGTACAGGAGAGGAAGATGGACAGTTGAGTGTGGATGAATGTGTGAGATGGATATTGGATGGTAATGGACAGGGAGTGATGTGGATGAAAAAACTGGAAGAAATAAGAGAAAGCAAGGGATCAGGGCAGAGCCAAACGGGAAATCCTGTTTAAAGGGAAGTAACTTGTGAAAATTTAAAATCTTTAAATCGATGAAAATGCATATGATGGTAAGAGAAAACGGAAGCCCGGGAAGATCGCTCATTGTCTGTAGTATAAGAATAGTATTAATATGATTGTTATTATGTAAGGCGTTGCACTAGAAAATAAGTAGCGGTTAAGGTAGACTAAGGATGAAATGTAAACATATGTACAGGGAGCGGAGGCCCTCAAACCCGTAAAAGGGAGAGTTCAAATATACATACATACATAGAAAAGAGTCGTCATTAATTTTGCAAAAAATTGAGCATATTCGTTGAAAAAAGGCAAATTCTGAATTTCATAAGAAAATTGTTTAAATCGTTAATAATTATTGTAAATTCACAATGCAACGTAGAAAAGATTCATCGGAAAGATATTCTTAGTTGACTCCGTAAAAGAATTGTGCCTATTCTTTGAAAAATAGCTAAGCTCTGGATTTGCTGATAACCATTGTTTAAATAATTAATAACTATTGCAAATTTTCGAATTATCATACAAAAGAAAGAGTTTTTCGAAAAACATTTTTGATTGATTTCGTAAAGAAATTGAGCTATTCTTTAAAAAATAGCCAAACTCTTGATTTGTTTATCAAAATTGCTTAAATAATGATTCAATCTTTGAAATTTGCAGAGCATTATAGCAAAAAGTCACTTGAAAGATATTCTTACTTAATTGTATAAAAAAAGGAGCCTATACGTTGAAAAATAGACAAACTCTCAATTTTTTAAACGAAATTGTGTAAATAATTGAAAATTCTTGTAAATTTACGAAGCGACATAGATAACAGTCATCAGAAAGATGTTCTTATTTGCATTCATAAACGAACTGAGCCTATTCGTTGAAAAACAGCCAAACTCTGAATATGTTTATGAAAATTTTTTAAGTAATTAACAATTATTGCAAATGTGCAAAGTAATGTAGGAAAGTCTTATTTTTAATACATTCTTTTTGGTTCTGTAAACAAATTGAGCCAATTCGTTACAAAAAATAATATTACAAATAATAATTCTTATAAAATTACAAAGCAACATAGAAAATAGTCATCGAAAAGACTTTCCTAGTTGACTTTGTAATCAAATTCAAGGTGTCCAGCTGACCGGGAAACCGGGAAAACCCCAGGAATTTTATTAGACCGTGAAACAACCTGGAAAAATCCGGGAATGTTGTTTAGGACCGGGAAGTTCTTGTATTTGATCGAAAAATCGATTTTTTTCTACTTTATCTGCTTTTTATTCCATTTCCACTTTATCTACAGTCGCAAGGTTCCTTCCTATGCTTGTCTTCAGTACCGATTTATGTAATCTTTGATATTCTCATCCTAATGAGAAGGAATTGGGCTTATGTAAAATTTGACTCAGTCGGTTTTCATCAAATCTCCACGCTTTGAGACCCACTAAGTCAGAAAAAAAAACGATTTTTATGAAGGTGTCTGTCTGTAGTCTGTAATCTGTAGTCTGTAATCTGTAGTCTGTCTGTATTCTGTAGTCTCTCTGCAGTGGTAGGCACGATAACTTCTGAAAAAATGATCAGATTGGATTGAGCTTTGGCACGCTTTTTTAAGACCTAAAAGAAATGAACAAGTTCTTTAGCCAGCTATTTTGGATCAAAATTCAAAAAGTTCTAGCATTTTCAAAATTTTTGAGACAATTTTTTTAAGAGTTAAAAATTCTATGTACGGCTATTCGTAGTACTCGGAAATTCGAATAATTTATCCGCACGAAAAACGACACAAACCACGAAAAAAATAGACAAAAGTTATTCACCCAAAAAAGAGCTACAAATTTGTCCTTAATCATTTTTTGATAAGAATCGTAGTTTTTGTTTAATCGTGAAAAATAAAACTACAAATAAAGAAATTTATTTCTTTTGACAAAAAGACAGAAGGTACAATAAAATGTTTGATAAGAAAATTGTTTTCAAATTCGATCCGAAAATTTGCTTTTAACCTTTGTTTTCTCACGAGACTCGTGATAAGAATATGTTCGTTAAAGCCGAAGGAGCTCTAACAAATGAGAATTTACAATTATTAAATTTTAGTTTTCGATGGGTTTGACCTATAATTTCAAAAGTCTTATGCAAAAATGTGGGTGATGTACAATGATCGAGCGCTAAGCGCGATATCCAACAGACGCGCTCAAACTTGGGAGCCGCGCGCGCAGTGCTCGATGAGAGTGTGCTTGCGCAGCGCGCAGATTTTTTTTATGTATCCTTTCTTTGAAAGTCGGTCTTCATGCGTGTGTTCATGTTAAGACTTAGCGTGTGTTTATGTTATCCAGTTCTTCTGTGCATACCGTGCGTGGCTTGCGCTCGTAGTTTCGAAAGGCTGAGTCATCCCGAATCATTTCTATTGCGTATTAGTTGGTTCTGCTTTCAATGAATTCGTGAATGGCTATCCAGATGATTTTGGCGGTGTCGCGGCAACCGCTACTTACGTGATAAATGCGCCTCTGTCAATTATATGAATATATGAATAGCATTGCTAATATCTTTCCAATAACTCTTTTCTATGTTGCTTTATAAATTTACAAGAATGATTAATTATTTTAACAATTTTGATAAAAAAATGAAGAGTTTGGCTATATCTCAACGCATAGACTCAATTTTTTTACAGAATTAAGTAAGAATATTTTTCAGATTACTTTTTTCTGTGATGCTAAGAAAAGTCTTTCTGATGACTATTTTATATGCTTCTTATGTAAATTCACAAGAATGATTCATTATTTAAACAATTTCCATAAACGAAAACAATTTCCAAAAACGAATAAGCTCAATTTGTTTACGGAATCAACTAAAAATGTATTTCCGATGACTATTTTCTATGTTGCTTTGTGAATTTACAAGAATTAATTAAAATTTAAACAATTTTCACAAAAAAATGTAAAGTTTGGCTATTTCTTAACAAATAGGTAGAGTTTGGCTATTTTTTTAACAAATATGCTACATTTTTTTACAGAATTAACTAAGGATATCTTTCCAATGACTTTTTTGTATTATGCTTCGCAAATTTTCCAGAATTATTAATTATTTAAACAACTTTGATAAACAAATTAAGAGCTCGGTCATTTGTCAGCGAATAGAATCAATTAGTTTAGGGAATCAAGAAAGAATGTATTTCCAACCAATATTTTCTACGATACTTTGCAAATATACAATTATTATTATTTATTTAAACAATATTCATGAACAAATTCAGAGTTTCGCTATTTGTCAACGAATAGGCTACATTTTTTACAGAATTAACTAAGAATATCTTTCCGATAACTTTTTTCTGTGATACTTTGTCAATTCTCAAGTATTATTAATTATTAAAACAATTTTTATCAGCAAATCGGAGGCAACTAAGAATGTCTTTTCGAGGACTATTTCCTACGATACTTCGCAAATTTATAATAATTGTTAATCATTGAAACAATTTTCCTAAACATATTCAAAGTTTGTCTTTTTTCAAAGGAATAGGCTCAATTTTTTACGGAAGAAACAAAGTATGTATTTTAAATAAGACTTTCGTACATTACTTTGCACATTCACAATAATTATTAATTATTTAAATATTTTTTATAAACATATTCAGAGTTTGGGTATTCTTCAAAGAGTAGACACAATTTGTTTACCGAGTCAAGTAAGATTGTCTTTCCGAGGATCTTTCCTATGTTGTTCTGTAAATTTACAAGAATTATTATTTATTGAAACTACTTTCATAAAAAATTAAGAATTTCGCTACTTTTCAACGAATAGGGTGAATTTTTTTTATAGAATTAACTAAGAATATCTTTCCGACGACTTCTTTCTATTATGCTTTAAGGACCCCGCACAAAATACCAAGAAAAAAACGTTCAGGCGTTTGAGCTAAAACCAGCTGGAATGTATTCTTTGAGGTGTCCCGAATAAAAGTTCTGATGTGCACTAGGCCCCGAAAGTCCTTAGGTTTCGAGTTACAAGCACTTGAAGGTTATAAAATGACGATCTTTATATTATATGTTTTTCAACTTTCTGAGCGCTATACTGACTTAATATCGTGATTTCAGACTAAGTGATCAGAACAAGAGTTCTAGGAATGTAAGTAAGGTACCTTGTGATAACCTTGCCTGTCTCCTTGACCCATATTGTGAAGTACATTTGAAGGTCAACTCACTTCTTTTTCAATCGAACCAATTTTTTACTTTCCATTCTTAAAAAACAACTTTTTTCAAAAGAATGTAAGTAAGCTACCTTTCGGTGACCTTATCTGTGACCTTGACCCGCATTCTGAAGGTCTTTTGAAGGTCAAATTTTTTCAAGAAATCCACTTTCTCACTTTTCATTCTTAAAAAACGCGACTAAAGGTTAAACAGTTATAAAAATAAAATAACATCCAAGTCATGACCTGTAAAACCTTATCTAGGTAAAGAATTTCGACTTTGAACTTCCATTTATCAGTTAATCGGTATTTTCAGTTAATTTTATTTCGTAAAATCCATTACATTTTTTTATTTTATTTGTATTTTTATTTTGTTACATACATGCTGGATAATGCATCTAATACTAATGTTATCGTACTTGCATTCATAATAATTATACATGACATTGAATAAAAAAGTACAAGTAAATTGTTTTTCGTTAGAGCATAATAATACATTTAACCATTCTTTTCAAAAATGGCTAATTGAATAACTTGTTACGTATGTGGTAACGCCTTTTTACCCAGGGTATTTTTTAAAAATGAAAAGTGAGAAAATTGATTTTTGGAAAAAATGTTGAACTTCAAAAGACCATCAGAATGCTGGTCAAGGTCACAGATAAGGTCATCAAAAGGTAGCTTACTGAAATTCTATTGAAAAAAGTTGTTTTTTAAAAATTAAAAGTAAAAAATGGATTCCATTTAAAAAGAAATGAGTTGACCTTCAAATGCCCTTCACAATACGGGTCAAGGAGACAGACAAGGTCATCACAAGGTACCTCACTTACATTCCTAGAACTCTTGTTCTGATCACTTAGTCTGAAATCACGATATTAAGTCAGTATAGCGCTCAGGAAGTTGAAAATCATGTAATATAAAGATCGTCATTTTATAACCGTCAAGTGCCTGTAACTCGAAACCTAAGGACATTTGGGACCTAGTGCACATCAGAACTCTTATTCGGGACACCTTAAAGAATACATTCCAGCTGGTTTTAGCTCAAACGACTGAACCTTTTTTTCTTGGTATTTTGTGCGGGGTCCTTTACAAAAAATATTAATTATTAAAAATATTTTCATTATCAAATTAAGAGTTTGGCAATTTGTCGAAGAAACCCTCTCGTGAAACCTCCTGCTCGACATTAATTAAAACCGAGGTTAAAACGTAGCGAATATACAACCCTTTCGTATACGTCGCAGATGGTCATCCATCCGAGTGCTATGCGCGCTCGAAATGGCTTGACATCTGGACTCTTATCGATTCGATATCATTTACTGTGTATTTCTGTGAAAATTTGTACGCGCCGACATTTTAAATGTTTTTTTTTTCCAAAGTTGCATGAAAATGTTTAGAGTTGCACAATTATTTATTCTGCGTCGTGAGAGGGTATCCATGCGACGCCGTGTACAATTCTATGTATACGTTGACTTTTAAAAATTAAAAAAAGTAATCTAAAGCTTGGTCGGGGGAAAAATATTTGACCGGGAAAACCCGGGAATTTAAAATTGCCTGATCACTAGACACCCTGAAATTGTGCCTATCTTGAAAAATAGACAAACTCTGAATATGTAGAAAAATTGATGAAATAATTAATAATTATTGTAAATTTGCAAAGTATCGTAGCAAAGATTTATTGTAAATACATTCTTTCTTGATTTCCTAAACTAATTGATCCTATCCGTTGACAAATGACCGAGCTCTTAATGTGTTTATGAAAAATGTTCAAAGAATTAATAATTCTTGAAAATTTGCAAAGCGTCACACAAAAAAGTCATTGGAAAGATATCCTAAGATACAAAGCATCATAGAAAAGAGTCATCGGAAAGACATTCTTAGATGATTCCGTAAACAAATTTAGTATATTTGTTCATGGAAATTGTTTAAATAATTAATCGTTCTTGTGAATTTACATAAGCCGCTTATAAAATACCCTTCAGAAAAACTTTTCTTAGCATCCTAGAAAAAAGTAAGCTGAAAGAGATTCTTACTTAATTCTGTAAAAAATTTAGCCTATGCGTGGAGAAATTGCCAAACTCTTAATTTTGTAATCAAAATTGTTTCAATAATTAATAATTCTTGTAAATTTATGAAGCAACATAGAAAAGAAATATCGGAAAGATATTCTCAGTTGACTCCGTAAACAAATTGTGCCTATTTCTTAAAAAATATCCAAACTCTGAATATGTTTATGAAAACTCTTTAAATAATTAATAATTATTGTAAATGTGCAAAGTATCGCAGAAAAGAGTTATTGGAAATACATTATTAGTGATTCCGTAAACAAATAGAGCTTATTCGATGAAAAATTGCCAAACTCCTAATTTGTTGAAATAACTGTTTATTCTTGTAAATTTGCAAACCTTCATAGAAAAGAGTCATCGGAAAGAGATTCTTAATTAATTCTGTAAAAGAAATTGAGCCTATTAGTTGAAAAATAGACACACTCTTAAATTTTTCATGCAAATTATTTAAATTATTAATAATTATTGTAAATTTACGAAGCAACATATAGAAGTTTCATCAGAAAGACATTCGTAGTTGACTTTGTAAACAAACTGTACCTATTCCTTGAAAAATAGCCAAACTCTGAATATGTTCATGACAACTCTTTAAATAATTAATACTTATTGTAAATGTGCAAAGTATCGTAGAAAAGAGTTATTGGAAATACTAATAGTCTTAATTAATGTTTACTTTATTAATTTATTTATATATACATTAGGGTGGTTCAAAAAAATCGACTTTTTTTCGAAACCCCCACATAAAAACTTCTAGAAAGTTGTAAAAAGACGCCTGTGAAAAGTAGGGCTCTTAATATTAATATGTAGAGGTCGCTCATCGCGAATTTCTATTTCCCATTTAAATAGCATGAGCATTTTTTTTTTAAATTTGTAGTTTTATAACTCTTGAACGGCTTAATGAATTGCTAAGACCATAACATATTCTTGTAGAGAATTCGACGCTCTACAAAAAAAGGTCTCTTATGATTTTTTCATAAATTTACTCCTTCAAAAGTTATTTAAGGTTTAAGTTGAACACATAATAAATTTATCGTTTTTTCTTAATTTTTGGCAAAAATTTGAAATTTATCACTAATTATCGTAATAGTTTTTTCGGAAATTTCATGGTTTGAAATTTTCTCTAAAAAACAATAATCTAACTCAAATCATCACATTATCAAGTTGAGCATTGTTTGAAAATTTGTTTTTTATTGTTCTGCTTTTAATAACACATTATTATGTATTATGTATTATGTGTTCAACTTTAACCTTAAATAACTTTTGAAGGAGTAAATCTATGAAAAAATCATAAGAGACCTTTTTTGTAGAGCGTCGAATTCCCTACAAGAATATGTTATGGTCTCAGCGATTTATAAAGCCGTTCAAGAGTTAGAAATCTACAAATAAAAAAAATTCACATGCTATTTAAATGGGAAATAGAAATTCGCGATAAGCGACCTCTAAATATTAATATTAAGAGCTCTACTTTTCATAAGCATCTTTTTACACCTTTCCGGAAGTTTTTATGTGGTTTTTTTCAACAACCCTAATATACATATAATATATAATAATATATACATATTTGTTTACATATATTACATATATTTATATAATAATGTATAATATATATAATTTAGTTTATTAATGTTTTTAAATAATCTTGATACTCAAAACTCTAAACTAATTGATCCTATTCGTTGAAAAAAGGCCAAGATCTTAATTTGTTTAGGAAAATTATTTAAAAAATTAATAATGCTTGGAAATTTCCAAATCATAATAAAAAAAAAGTCATCGGAAAGATTATTGGATATGGTTTCGATACAAAAGCAAGCTACTGCCTTGATTTTGTTTATAACAACTTCTGTGTTAAAGTTCATACTGTCAACTTGTCAAATTTCTTTTCTATCATAAAGTTATCTAATAAACCACGCTCTTTTATCTGTTACTAATGTTATTTTAATATTATCTATATTCCGATAAGATCCACCTAGTTACAACAGGTTATGGGCTTAGATCTTCGCAAGTAGTGATCGGAAATTGAAATAATTCGAAGTATACATATGTAAAAAAGTGTGTTCGGGAAGAAGTGAGGTTGGAAATTTTTTCTTTTCTTTAAAAATGAGTTCCTCGCACTCGGCACGCATCGAAGCATTGGGCAAGGAGAACTTTGATACGTGGAAGCTCCAAGTGAAGGCCCTTTTAGTGAAAAATGACGCGTGGGAATATGTTAGTGGAGAAAAGCTTAAACCGACGGTAATCGAAGGAAATGCGGCATCAGAAGCGGCAGCGAAGACTTGGGATGTTGCAGATAGAAAGGCTCATTCGGGTTTGGTTTTAGCTATTCATCCGTCAGAGCTAAAGCAAATTAAAGGGTGCAATACTGCTAATGAAATTTGGGTGTCATTGCACACAATCTGTCAGTCGAAAGGGCCAGCAAGGAAGGCAACCCTTCTGAAGAAGCTTACTTTGCACAAAATGGCTGAAGGTTGAGATGTGAGAGAACACATCCGAGAATTTTTAGATGCTGTGGACAAGCTCCATGAAATGGAAGTGGATATCAATGAAGATTTGCTGACAATCATGTTGTTATACAGCTTGCCACCCAGCTTTAAAAACTTTCGGTGTGCGATAGAATCACGCGACGATCTCCCGACGCCAGAAGCCCTAAAAATCAAAATCATCGAAGAACAGTGATGTTACAACGAATTCCAGCGCTATGATAGCTGGAAGTAGCAACAGCAGCCACGCTCAGAAGTTCAAGAAAAAGGGGAAGAAGCAAGATTTAAATAAAGAAAAGCAGTTCTTTCCGTTTAAGTGCCACCGATGTGGAAAGTTGGGTCACAAAATTGCTGAATGCAAGGCGAAGCATGTAAATTCGTCAGAGAAGGCTAGTAAAGCGGAGGAATATGGTTTCCTCATTACTGTCAACGAAGAGTCAGCACTAAAAACGGAAAATCCCTACTCTGAAGGCGAATGGTGTCTCGATAGTGGCTGTACATCACACATGTGCAGTGATAAGAACAAATTCGTAAGTAGTCAACAGTGTGATAATGTACAATTGAACTTTGCAAGTAGTGCGACCACCACAGTCGAATCTAAAGGACCAGTAAAGATTTTGATTAATGACTGTAATAAAGAAAAAGTGTTAAATTTAGAGAATACACTTTTTGTTCCAGATTTAAGGACGGATTTAATATATGTGCGTAAGATCGCTGATAAAGGTTATGAAGTAACATTTAAGAAAAATACAGCTGTGATCCGAGATGAGAATGGGTGTGAAAAGTTATTTGCTGAGAGAGTTGACGGACTATACTATATTCGGGAAAGTGTAGCAACCGCAAAGGTATTATCCGAAGACCATGGCTTATCTAAATTAGAGTTATGGCACAAACGACTTGGTCATCTAAATTTTAAAGATCTGAAAAAGCTTTTGACAGATCTAGAAATAAATTTCGATAAAGGGGCAGAAGTTTGTGTTTGTGAAACGTGCATCAAGGGAAACTTTACACGAAGTCCTTTTCCAAAGATTTCATCTCGTAAGACAAAATTATTAGAAATCGTGCACTCAGACTTATGTGGTCCGATGCGCACGCAATCTAAAGAAGCTTCAATGGTCAAATACCATACGAACGATGGTACGGAAAACTACCAGATATCTCGCACCTAAAAACTTTTGGAAGTAAAGGACATTGTTTGGATAAGACACCCGGAAGAGACAAGTTTGATCAGCGAACACGTAAATGTTTATTTTTGGGATATTCTGAAGAATCCAAAGGATACAGAGTTTGGTTGATTGAAGCTGGAAGAGTAGAAATAACCAGAGATGCGACTCTTCTCAACGAGTTTCTGTCGACGAAGAAACACGAAGAATTTATCGAGGAAGGACAAAAGAATTCAACAGAAGAGAAAACCTTAGTGGAAATAGAGTACACAGCAATTCAACAAACTCCAGAAATTGAAGTCAACGAAGTGCAAGAAGATGATGTCAGTTCTGATAGCGAAGATGAAGATTTCTTAGGATTTGAAGAAGCTGAAAATCATGTGGAACCTGAAAATCATGTAGAACCTGAAAGGGTAGCTGGACGTCCTAAAATCATTAGAACTGAAACCCAGGAAGACCTGCAAAAACCTAAAACATGAGCAACGCAGCTCTCGAAGAAGAACATTTTTAATGTGCTAACATCGCAGAAATCTCCTTGAAGGAAGCGCTCACCGGAAACGAAGCCAAAGAGTGGAAAAGTGCAATTCAAGGCAAATTCGAAGCAATTATAAAGAATAGAACGTGGGTGTTAGCAGATCATCCCAAGGGTCGAAATGTCATTGGTTGTCGACTTTTACTTAGAAACAAGTACAACGCCGAAGGAATTTTGGAGAGAAGAAAGGCTCGATTGGTAGCCAAGGGCTATTCACAGCGCCCTGGCCTTGATTTCAACGAAACTTTCGCTCCAGTGGTTCGAGTCAGTTCGGTAAGACTCTTAATGGATCTTGCTGTACAGAACGATACGGTTGTTCATCAGTTAGACATAACCACCGCTTTTCTAAACGGAGAACTCTAAGAAGAAGTATATATGGAGATGCCTGAGCTATTTGAAGAGCTGTTACCTGAAATCGCAATGAAGGAGAAATTGCAGCAAGGAAAGTCTCAAATAAAAGGATCAGCGACAAGAATGCTCTCAGAACTCCTGAAAGGAAATAAAGTCTGTTTAATGAAAAGGGCCTTATATGTTCTAAAACAGGCTGAACGTAAATGGCATTAGCGGCTTGACAAGGAATTAACGGGCCTTGGGCTAAAGCCCTCAAACACAGATATGTGTGTTTACAATGGCAAACGAAAAGAAAAATTGCTAATTGTTGCAGTTTACGTCGATGACACGCTGATCATCTCAAGTGATATTGAGTGGATCTCTAAATTTAAGAAGGATTTGAAATTACGTTTTGAAGTAACAGACCTTGGAAGAGTCAAGTATTGTCTTGGCATAGAATTTAAACAAGAGAATGGATCCATGAGAATATCGCAAGGTGGATATGTCAAAGATATTTTAAGAATATTTGGGATGGAAGATTCGAGGCCTGCTACTACACCGATGGATCCAAATACGAAGTTCGTAGAAGAGGAAAAGGATTCAACTGAAAAACATGAAGAGTACCCTTTTAGGGAAATAATAGGATGTCTCATGTACCTGGCTGTTGCAACACGACCAGACATAGCATTTTCGGTCAATTTCCTCAGTCAGTTCAACAGCATATATCAAAAACAGCACTGGGTCGCAGCAAAGAGAATCCTATGTTATTTACGTGGAACCACGAGCCTGGGTATCACGTACGAGAAGAATTCCAATCAATTGGAAGGATTTGTGGATGCTGATTGCGCAGCATGTCCTCAGGACAGAAGATCTTACACTGGATGTGTGCTCGTCCTTGCAAATGGAGCAGTGACCTGGGAGGCGAAGAAACAACCTACTGTGGCGTTATCAACCACCGAAGCCGAATATATGGGGCTCACTGAAGCTGCGAAAGAAGCATTATATTTAAACAGATTCCTGAAAGAAGTCGGATTAGGAAATCAAGAAGTAATTAAAATCTACAATGGCAACCAAGGGGCACAAAAACTCGCGAAGAATCCAGTCTCCCATTCAAGAACGAAACATATTGATATACGTCATCACTTCGTGAGAGAAGCACTCGCAAATGGGTTAATTACGTTACACTATCTTCAGTCAGCTGAGTTGATGGCTGACGTGTTCACTAAAGGATTACCAAGAGAAAAGCATCAGAAGTGTTTGTTTAATTTTGGAAGGAAAATTTAGTGAAGTGCTGTGCGCTTGAGGGGATGTATTGGATATGGGTTCGATACAAAAGCAAGCTACAGCCTTGATTTTGTTTATAACAACTTCTGTGTTAAAGTTCATACTGTCAACTTGTCAAATTTCTTCTCTATCATAAAGTTATCTAATAAACCACGCTCTTTTATCTGTTACTAATGTTATTTTAATATTATCTATATTCCGATAAGATCCAGCTAGTTACAACAAAGATATTCTTAGTTAATTCTGTAAAAAAATTTAACCTATTTGTTGAACAATACCAAAAACTCCATTCGTGGAAAAATGGCCAAACTCTGAATTCGTTTATGAAAATTGTTCACCTAATTAATAATTATTGGGAATGTACCAAGCATAGAAAAAGTCATCGTAAAGATATTCTTAGTTGACTCCGTTTTCTTTAAAGATAAATGAGCCAAGGATGAACACATTGTTTTAATTTTCTAACTTTCTTCAAATTCCAAAAATAATTCAAATTTTAATGTTTTCTAATAAAAATAGCACAGATGAATTCATATTTTCAATTTCTTAAGCTTGCAATAATAGTTAAAATTGAAAGGACGTTATGTTCTTTGAAAATGTAACTGAAAGTTAAATAAAATACAATTATAAACGTTCATAATTTTGTATTGTTAGTTAAAATTAGAAGGATGTAATTTTCTTTGAAAATGTAAATGAAAGTAAAATAAAACTAATTTCTAAATGTTCATAATTAGTATTCTTTATTATTCTAATCAAAATAGTAATTTTTGAAAAAAGTGAGACTATATAATTTTAAAAAGAAACATTGAGAAATGAGCCAAAGTACTAATTACATTTTTTATTTTGTCTTAAAAAATAATTAGCCCTGGTTGAAATCATATTTTCAATTGCTTAAGATTTCAAAAATAGTTTAAACTTGAAAGAAGTCATAGTCGTCGAAAATCTAACTAAAATAAAAATAAAATTAATTTCTAAATGTTCATCAATTTGAGGCTATATAATTTTAAAAATAAATATTAAGAAATAAGCCAAAATATTAATAAAAATTGGAATTTATTCTTTACAAATAATTAGCCATAGACTTCAAAAATGTAACAAAATAAAAGTCAAATTATTTTCTTTTTTTAAAAACTTTTTTTTAATTTGCTTGAAAGCTATCTAAATTTTGAAAAAATTGAAAAAAAGAACACAGGGTGAATTCGTCAAAATGTTTTAAGATTAAATCACAGTACAAATTACGGAAAAATATATTGCAGGGGAAAAATTATTTCAGAAAATCTTTAAAAGTAAAATCTAAAAAATCTTTATATCATTGTATTGGTTTTTTAATTCTTATTATATATATTGTGCATACATTTTCTTATAAAATTGAATTTGTTTAAAATATACAAACCGTTTTTATTTTAATATTATAGTTCAGATAGAAAAGTTGTGCTTATTATAATAAAAAGGTTTTAGCTGCATGTATGTTTTTATGTAAGCTAAAAATAGCCAAACTCTGAATTTCTTCATTAAAGTTGCCTAAATAGTTCATAATTATTGAAAATTTACAAAGTAGCATAAAAAAAGTCATCGCAAAGATATTCTTAGATAATTATGTAAAAGAAATTAAGCCTATTTATTGAAAAATAGCCAAACTCTGTATTTGTTTATGAAAATTGTTTAAATAATTAATGATTCTTGTACATTTGCAAAGTATCATATTCAGCAATCACCGGAAAAGCATTCTTAGTTGATTCCGTTAAAAAATTAAGACTTTTCTTTAAAAAATAACCAAACTCTGAATTTCCTTTCAAAAATTGTTTAAATAAATAAATCATAGTTCTTTGGACAGTTTGAACAGTACGAACAGTACGAAAGCGAAGGGCTTTTTTGATAAGTGGCGACAACCAGCGACCACGAGTAGTGAAGGGGAGTTAGATGAGGAAGGGGAAAATGAGAAAGCGCTCAAGAAGATCAGGCAGAAAACACCACCTCAAAGGAGGTCAGTGGGGAGTAGTCTAGAAGGCCTCGAGAAACTCATCAGAGGCCTCCGAGAGGAAACCTGCAAAGGTTTTGACAGAGCGAGGACGCATAGGGAAGAAGTCAGGGAGGAAGTAAAAAGAATGAGAAAGAAATGGGAGGAGTGGGATGCTCTGTGGAAGGCCGAGAAAGAGGAGGTATTTAGAAAACTGGATAGCATAGAGATTAAACAGATAGAGAGTGAGAGAGAAAGGAGAACTGAAATGACTTTGCTTGAGGAGAGGGTCAGAAAACTAGAATGCAGGAGTGAAAAGAAGGAAGAGGTGGGAGTAGGAGACGTAGTCAAGGGGGATGAGAAGAAACTGCAGGAAGAAAAGGAGAGAATGCGCAGACGGCTGAATCAAATAGAAGTAAGACTATAAGGAGAAGAGAAATAGAAAAGAACGCGAAACATAGTAATTAAAGGAATGAAAGTAGAAAGCGACTCGGGAAAGGAAGAAGTGGAGAAGCTGATGAATGATATTGGGGCTCAGGTGAGAGTGGAGGCGGTGAAGGTACTGGGGAGAAAGACAGAAGGGGAAATAGGTGTGCTCATAGTAAAAGTGGGATGTGAGGAGGAGAAAAGAGAAATTATGGAAAGGGAAAGGATACTAAAGGGTAGGAAAGAAAGAATTGACGAGGACCTGACATGGAGAGAGAGAAAGAGGAAGTGGATGTTCGAACGTAGAGCATGGATGGAGAGGGGGAACGGGGGTAATGTTTGGATATGGATAGACAGGTTGTCGGTGAATGGGATGAAGTGGATCTGGGACGAAGAAAGAGAAAAGCTGAGAGCAGAGGAATCAATACTTGGGAGGAGGGAAAACGAAGGTAATCAGAGTAGGAGAGACGGGGCGGGGTTTCCACCAGAGCAGACAAACTGAGCACGGGAAGGAGGAGGGGGAAGGACAAAAAGAGAGGAGTGAGTGTCGCTTTCTGGAATGTGTCAGGGCTAAAAAACAAGAACGAGGGATTCTGGGAGGCTATTGGAAAATGGGACGTGGTAATGCTGTGGACAATGCAAGAAGCGAGGAAAGAACATGAGAGGGGAAGAGCGATGAGAGGCATGGTGTCACGGGTTAAAAAGGAGCTGATGGGAAATGAAAGAGTGCAAGAGCGGGAAGAAAAGCGGGAGGGCGTGATGGGGAGAAGAATAAAGGTAGGAAAAGAGAGGGTGATGATCGTTTGTGTGTAGAAGGAGAGGAGAAGAGGAAGGATGGACAGTATTAAGGGAATGGATGGAGGAAAGGAAAGAAAAGTTGGTCTTGATAGGAGGAGACTGAAACGCATGGATAGGAGAGTTAGGGGTGGGGGGGGGGGGGCGCGATCTGGGATGAAGAAAGCGAAACTTTCCGAAGAATTTCCAAGTACAGGGAGATAGATCGGGAGGGTAAAACTCTTTTGAACCTGTTAGGAGAGGAGGGGTGGTTTATCTGCAACGGAAATATAAGAGGAGATGAAGAAGGGGAAGTGACTTTTATAGGTAAAGGGGAGACAGTGATAGATTATATCCTAGCAGAAGAAAGAATAATGAAGAGAATGGATAAAGTGGAAGTAGGTAAGGAAACAGGCTCAGAACACTTTCAGCTAATAGCGACATTGAAATGTTCAGGATGGAAGCGGCATAGCGAAAAAGGGGAAAGCAATGACGAAAGGAAAGTAAAAATGGGTAGATGGGATGATAAATTAAGAGAATTTAAAGAAAGAATGGAGAGCGAGGAGATTAGAGGAATGGAAGGGGAAGACGTGGATACGCGCTTTGAAAAGCTAAAAGAACAAACAGAGAGGATAAAAGAAGAGGTAAGGCCAAGAGAAGAGGAGGATGGAATGAAGAGGGCATGGTGGGACGCAGAATGCAAGGATAGTAAAGATAGAATGAAGGAAAATTTAAAAAAGTGGAGAAAAGGGGAGATAGGGAAACAAGAATTTAATAGGAGAAAGAGAGAACATGAAAAATTGTTAAGTGATAAAAGGCAGTTAGAGAAAAGTAGGTATATGGAAGAGGTGGAAAAATCAATCAGGGAAGGGAGGGAATGGGAGGTGATCAATAGGGAACGAGGAGGAAGGAAGGGCATCATTGAGGAAATCGAAATGGATGAGTGGACCGCGTACTTTAAGCGACTGTTGGGAGGAATGGATAATAAGGTGTTAGGTAAAAAGAGGAAGCTAATAGAAGGGGAAGATAATAGCAAGGACGGGATAAGTAGGGAGGAAGTGAATACAGCGATAGGGAGGGTTAAAAGAAGCAAGGCAACAGGTGAGGACGATATTGACAACGAGGCTTTGATATTTGGTGGAGAAGCGGTGAGAAAGGAAATATGGGAGGTATGCAGAAAGGTGTGGAGAGGAGAGGGATGGCCCAAGGAATGGAGGACAGGGTTGGTGGTACCGATAATTAAGAAATGAAAGGGCAAGAAGGTGGAGGAGTACAGGGGAATCACACTTATGTCGGTGGGTTACAAAATATATACGGAGATTCTCAGAAAGAGATTAGAAAGGTAGGTGGAAAAGGAGGGGATTATTCTACACAATCAGACGGGCTTCAGGATAGGCATGGGAACAGTAGACAACATCTACGTACTGAATTATCTAGTGAATAGGAACTTAGGGAGAAAGAAAGGGAAGTTAGTGGCCTTATTCGTAGACTTTAAATCGGCTTTTGACTCTGCAAACAGGAAGATGTTATGGCAGGTTATGAAAGAGAGGGTGGTGGATGAAGACTTGGTCGAGAGGATAACGGAAATATTCGAAGAGACTAAGATAATGGTGAGGATTGGGAAACAAAAAGGGGAGACTTTCTGAGTGGAAAGGGGCTCAGGCAAGGATGTCCACTGAGCCCACTACTATTTAGTCTCTTATTGGTAGATCTAGAGGAGAAACTGGAGAAGAAAGGAAAAGGGGGAACGGTAGTGGGAAATAGCAAGCTATATTCCTTAGCGTATGCAGACGACATAGTATTATTAGCGGATGACGAGAGAGGGATGAGTATCATAATGAGAGTATTTGAGGAGTATGTAAGAATTAAATACTTAAAGGTAAATGTAAATAAGACGAAAGAGATGATTTTCAGGAAGAGAAGGAGAAAGGAAGAATATGAATGGAAGATGTACGGGGAGAAAGTGGAACAGGTTGAGGAATTAAGTTACCTAGGCTTCTGGTTTGAGTCGAAAGGAGGGGTGGAGCTACAGGTGAGGAGAAGGATAGAATGTGCAACTAAAGTAATGGGGCAGGTGTGGGGTATAGGGAAGAGAAGGTTTAAAGATGACTGGAAGATGAGGCTGTGGATGTTTGATGCGTTGGTGTGGTCAGTCCTAAGTTATGGAGTGGAGATCTTGGGATGGAAGGAGCACAAGAGGGTTGAAAGTTTGCAAGAGAGATTCTTCAGATGGGTAATGGGAGTGAGCTGGAGCTGTCCAGGATATATGTTGAGGGAGGAATTAAGTTAAGGTAAAATGGTTATTAGACAGATGAAGAAAGCATGGAATTTTGAGGAGAAACTAAAGAGGGGGGAGGGAAGCAGGATAGCACAAGCTTGTCTACGGGAAGTAGTAAACAAAGAGACTAGAGGTAACACAGAGGGATCAAGGTGGGAGGAAGAGAGACAACAGAGGAGGAGAGAGTTTGATATAAGAGCAGATGTTAGAGTATGGCAAGAGTTAGAGAATGAACTGATAATAAGGGAGGGGGAGGAAAGATGGAAAAAAATCGTGGAATCTAAGTATAACAGGTGGTATAAGGTAGTGAAGGCTGAAGAAGAACCAGAATATTTAAGAAAGATTAAGAAGGAGAGTAAATGGAATCACGTTATACGGTTTAGGATGGGAGAAGGAATGAGAGAGAGTAGGTACTGGATGGATGAGGAGGAAAGAAGATGTAGAGTCTGTTACTACGAGAGAGAATCATGGGGGCATGTTTTAGAGAGATGTACGGGGGATGAAACATTTGGTGAGAGTGTGGATGACAGGATAAAGTGGATCTCGGATGGAAGTGGACAAGGGGCAATCTGGATGATGAGACTGGAAGAAATGAGAGAAAGTAAGGGGCAGGTAGTAGGGAAAGGCCAAGCGCTCACTCCTATGAAAGGACATTAAAGTAAAATTAAAGTAAATAAAACGTTAAAAATCATGTGAACGGAAATGGTAAGAGGAAACGGAAGCCCCAGGAAACTCAATAGTCAGCAAATCTCGAGAGTAATTTTGTTAAGACAAAGCGATAGCATATCATTTAATATAAGTAGAATACTAGTCTATAGATATTAAGTATTATTAAGGTAGTATAAGTGGTTTTGTAACGTACTGTAAAGGGAGCGGATGCCCTCAAACCCGTAAAAGGGAGAGAATAAATACATACATATTAGTTTAAAATAATTGATATTTCTTGGGAATTTGCGAAACATCATGAAAAAAACTCATCGAAAAGACATTCTTTATTGATTCGGCCAACAAATTAAGTCCATTCATTAAAAAATAGAAAACTCTGAATTTCCTTACAAAAATTGTTTAAATAAATCATAATTATAGGGAATTTGAAAGTACTATAGAATAGAAAAAAGTCATCTCGAAGATATTCTCAGTTTTTTTTTAAATTGAGCCTATTTGTTAAAAAATAGACAAACTATGAATTTGTTTATAAAAATTGTTTAAATAACTAATAACTCTTGGGAATTTTCAAAGCATCATAGAAAAGAGTCATCGCAAAAATATTCTTAGTTATTTTTTCAAATTGAGCTTATTCGGTGAAAAATAGACAAACTCTGCATTTTTTAATAAAAATTTTGTAAATAATCAATAATTCTTGCAAATTTGCAAAGTATCATATCAAACTGTCACCGGAAAAGCTTTCTTAGTTTATTTTTTTTAATTGATCCTATCCGTTGAAAAATAGACAAACTCTGAATTTGTTTATACAAATTGTTTAAATAATTAAAAATGCTTCCAAATTTGCTAAGTATAATTTCAAACAGTCACCGTAAAAGCATCTATAGTTTATTTCGTTAAAAAAAATGAAGCCTGTTCGTTGATAAATTGTCAAACTGTGAATTTTGTTTGAAATTGCCAGATAGCATCTTCTTTCAAGTAACAGTAGTAAAACTTTTATTTCTTGCACATTCCATACCAAAACTCAGTATTTCAATGAGATAAACATTCCCAATCCCGAAAAGAACTTTTGATCAATAATTTGTTTATAACGTAATAAACAATTTTATTAATCATTCTTAGCGACTGGAAATTACTTACAGATAGTTTCAGCACAGATATAAGACCTTGTTTGATAAACCTGAAAATTAAAAAAATGGTACTTCTGAAAAGTTGAACAAAAATGTAACGTTGGTTTTTAAATAAAAAATTAACAAAATTTATTATAAAAAATCCAAACACATAAAGGACCCCGCACACATCTATGGATAAATATGGTCCCGGCCAAATTGGCTGAAACTGTGGTATAATGTATTTTATAATATCCTGATCAAATAAAGTCCCGAGATATTGGGTCCAAAAAACGCCAGGTTTCGAGATAAGTGGGACCAAATGTCACTTTTCATGGACGCGAGAGGAGTTCCACGGACCCTCGAGGACATGGCATGAAATTACATGTCACATGACATGGCATAGGTTAAGCATGTTCCTCATGGTTCATTATTAAACAAAGCATCCTATTAACATTATTCTATTCTACAATACTGGAGTTTGTTGAGGAATGAAATATCTAATGCATTTTGTCATGGAGAAGTTCGCAGATGAAGATTAATAATAATTTGGGGCCTCGCTCCATGAGCTGTGACCCGGCTCTGAGCTGTCAGTTTCGACTACATGTATTTCAGTGTATTTGTGTGATGGAGTCTGTTTATTTGGTAAGTTAATTAATTCATCATGTCATTAGGACAAGAAAATATATTACTTAGATGTAGTTTTGAGCGATTTTTGAAACCTCGGTCAGGTTTATAAGACTAATGTAATTTACTTTGATATTTTTCGAACTTTTTAAAAATGTTTACGGTACTTCATTGTATAGGTTGTGTGTGTTTTGCTAAAGTAATATTGATGTAAATTCAATATTGTTGAACTGAATAAAAAAAGGATAAAAACGTTAGCAAAGGAATAGAGACGTACGAAAAAATAAATCCGTGTTTTAGAGACGTATTCCTCTGTTGTAAGCCTTATTAAATTAAAAGAACGTACTGACATATGCGATTATATGTGAAAATAGAATTTATATTTTGGGAGGGTTTAAAATTTATTTATCTTTTTTAATTTGGATAAATTATAGTGTTTCTTAACAAAAATGTGTTAATAATTATGAAATTCTTTCTTGAATCATAGAGTACTAGGAAGTTCATTCGTCCAGCTTATCACATTTGCAAGCAGCGACCCGAAATACGGAAGGACAACCATTCGTATAAAAATATTTTTTTTAAATTTTTAATCCACTATATTGGATAAACTATTTTGAGTTTAAATATTCTATTATTATATTTGGATTCAGCGACCTAAGGACCTTAGGATAACCATTTTTATAAAATGGTGACTGTTTCGAAAATTTTCATCCGCAATATTGGATCAGCCATCTTGAATTTTGATATTCCGCTATAAAATTCGAATTCAGCGACCCGAAAAACTTTAGAATACTCACTTCTATAGAAATCGGTCCATGAATCCAAATTCTAAAAGAAAACCGATAACTCTGTCAAAAAATTGTTTACAAAAATTCAATAAAATATTTTTAAGCTCAAATATTTTAATAATTGCTTATTGTAGCACCAATGAACAGGCGTGATACAAAAGGAAACCTATTCCAGAATATTTTTGCAAAAAAAGTTGCTACTGTCAAAAGTTACCTCAACACAGAATCACCCATATACTTCCACTAAGCTTCTTATAAAAACAAACATCTCGAGTTTAAATAAACGAGAATCGCCTTATGGTAGATTATGATCGCACAGTAGAACTGGATAGAACAGCTGGATTGAAATGAAAATTAAGTAAACACACGACTTATACCGACTTTCAAATATAGGATCATATTTTTAATATTTCCTTATATTCATAACAAATACACAGTATATCATTTATTTATATGTTTTTATGTTCGCAAAAAGCATACAAATGAACCGTACAATGTTAGTCACTCCTGGTTTAAACGAAGCATGCACTTGTCAAATGTTTTATTTATGCTGTCAGAGTAAAAGTCATTTCTTGATTATAATTCCCAATCTTATATAATACAGTCTACGACAATGAAAGAAATTGATGTGAAGTGATTTACGCATTTGTATTGCTGTGAGGCACAAATGCATTAGCGATTTTTTTTCATTGTATAAAAAAATAAACCATTTATCCTTACAAAAAATGTTTACATTGTTCAACTGTATGTTTGTTGCGAATGTGAAAAAAATATAGATGAATGATATACTGTGTATTAGTTGTAAATATAAGAATATATTAAAAATATGATTTCATATAAAATGAGTAATCTGTTATTCTCTCTTCCTCCTTTTGATGTTTTTTTGTGTTGCGGTTTCCCATTTTTCGTCAAATATCTTTTATATATTTTCCTTCTATTGTGTGTGGAAGATCTCAGTATTTTGGAAATCCTTACAAAAAATGTTTAGGCTTATAATTATGCCCTCATATTTATAACTTTCTAAGAAATCGTGCATTTTATGCCTTTTACCGGCGCCAAGTATTCATAAGATATTTCTCTAAAACAAATATGTATATTTAAAAAAAAATGAAAACTACGAAATTACGTAAGTTTGATACTCTTAACCTCTAAAATTTTGTTTGAAAATCTGAAAAAATTAGTAGTGTATTATCTCATCCACAGAATCAAACTGTCGCGATACGGTAGCCGAAAAATAGAAACAAGTTTTTGTGCACCACCCTAATTAAGGCAGGATTCTACTTTGAACACGCGAAAAAAATGCTATTTTTGTAATTTTTTTTAACATTAAGAAAGATATTGATGTAGGGTTTGTTATGCTTGATAAATATACTTTTAAAATACAAAAAAAATATAGTTTATTTAATGCGCTCTATCTATATTTAAATGGCGCTTGAATACAACGCCTCAAAACAACGTTTTTTACCGCCTGTAAAAAAAAATCTCCGAAACTACTGCTACCACCGGTTGATGTATATGCATAGAATATGTGGTAAAAATTTCAGACCAATCGATTCGGTATTTTCGGAGATTTTTTGAACAAGCGGTAAAACACGTCACGTGGTTTTGAGGCGTTGTATTCAGGTGCCATTCAAATGTATTTTTAGAGTATATTTATTAAGCATAACAAACCCCACATCAATATCTTTCTTAATGTGTTCAAAAAAATTCACAAAAATAGCATTTTTTTCGCATTTATTTCGCACGTTCGAAGTAGAATCCTGCCTTAAAAAAGGTTAAACAACCACCGCAGGGTCCCACTGAGAGCAACTGCCAGCTAAAAATGAAACCGGCTCCCAATAGAACCGCGGTAAATCATACTTATTGCCACATCTCAAAACCGTAAGATGGGTGGATATATATATATATATATATATATATATATATATATACCTGGATTATAGATACCTGGCTTTCACCCAGGAGGCTCGGGTTCGATTCCCGGTACCGGAACCATTCGGTTTAGGTTTCGATTCCCTTGGAATAGAACCGAAGGGCTTATGACAAAGCCACCGAACGCGTCCTCGGGTTGCGGATAGAGGGTCCCCGTACCAAGGGTTTCTGCTGAATATGGTTACAATAATTAATAAGCAGTCGCGGACAATTGTCCAGGGATGGTCCCGAAGGAATAACCCCTAAGCGAAAGTGTGAGAACCGTGCCGAAAGCTGCATGGCACCTGGGTGAGGTGTCTTTAACGGTGACTCTGGGATACCGGGCGACGTCTCAGAGTATCAGCTTTATCCTTGCACGCGGGGCTCTACAAGGATTGACAAACCCTTTCCCTAGCTGCTCGTGGGAACAACAATGAAACCAATAAAACCACCAAAATGTTGTAGATGCGGTTCAAAACGAACGAACGCGCAGAGCACCCGACAATGGATCGGCAAACAATGCCGATCACCCTAGAGTTCGGGTTGCTGAAAATAATTTAGATGGAAACACGACGACGAACCGGCGAAACGCCCACATTCAGTGGACGGATCAACTTAAGAATGACGTGCTAGACTGCTACGATGCCAGTATTAGCCCTGTTCGCGGAGGCTTTATGGCACGTATAGCATACTCTGTGGTGCCAGAAACACCCAGAGCTTCAATACGTTTCGCATCAGTCTTTGCGAAATCAAGCCGACTACCTCCGGAAAAATGGATATGTACGCGGAGCGCTTCCTCAACCGCTGCTTGAACAAGCTGCAGACGAAGATGAAACCACATGAGAACCAACCGCAGAAAGCAGGCAACTTCTGGAAGATGATCGCAATTTCAGTACAAGGAGGAACATCAACATGCAAGTTCCTCTTAAGCCCCAAGATCTGGCTGAAATGGATGCCTCCCTTCGTGGAGATATCTCGCAAGAGTCCGACCTCTAGACCATCAATTGCACAGTTTATGGTGCTGCGAGAGCTTTGGCTGATTCAAATCGAAGGCTGAAACCGACGATGGATCAGAAGACCAGACGACGCTTGCATCAACTGAACAAGAAAATTGGATGGGCAAGACAGAACGCGTCCCGTGTTCAATGTGTGATTGACTACATAACATCTGGTAGACCGTTCACGGAAAGGGTTCGAAAGTTCGCCCAAGAACTAAGGACCTTGAATCACACACTGAACAAGTCAAAGATGCTGACAATCAAGCAGCATATTATTGACAAAATAAGGTTGTTTTCTGACGCAAGGAGGAGGCTACAGAAGAGGGAGAGATGGAACAGGGAGAATCAACAGTTTCTTGCTGACCCATCACGCCTCTTCAGTGATCCCCCTGTTTTTGTAAAAAATCCACCCAAGCCCAAGGAGGTAGAGACTTTTTGGAGAGAGGTGTACAAGATCCCGAAAACACTAGAGTTGAAAGAAGATACTGACAATATCATCCGCTTCAAGTAGTTTTGCGACAGCCTCATAAAATCTGAGAAGGGGTGCCCATCAGTCACTGCCGAAGAGGTGAAAAAAGCACTTAGAGGCATTAAGAACTTTCCCGGTGCTGGACCAGATTGTATTAAGAACTTCTATACACCAACATTTGGCCCGCATATTCACCTCATATTTAAAGTTGGAGACGCCCATTCCGCAGTGGCTGGTGTTGGGACGCACTATACTCCTACCGAAAAAAGGCAACTTGTCCAGACCAGAGAATTACAGGCCAATAACTTGTTTAAACACACTGTATAAGATCTTTACAGCTGTCCTAAACAACAGGATCGTTCGACGAATTGAGTCTGTGTGGCGAGAGATGTACGAACAACGAGACTCGAAAAAAGGTGTAGCAGGCTGTCAAGAGAACCTGCTAATTGACAGGTGTGTCTGTAAAGACGCTGCCGCCCATCAGCGCGTCCTGTCAATGGCCTGGATTGACTACCGGAAAGCTTTCGATTCAACCTCTCATAGATATCATCTGTCTGTTGGAAAGCTTGAAGGTACATCCACACATAGTGAGATGCATAGAGAGATTGATGCCTCTTTGGAAAACTAGATTTACCATCTTATCTAGGAATCATCGTCTGACGACGAACAAGGTCACCTTCCAGAGGGGCGTCTTTCAAGGGGAAAGTATGAGCCCTTTGCTTTTTTGCATCACACTTCTGCCTCTATCTCTCGCACTACGAAATTCTCCTGGATACCTCTGTGGCGACACTAATCAGCGTGATCATAAGGTCACTCATGTATTTTATATGGATGACCTGAAGATCTATGCCGCTGGTAAAAGCAAACTTCAAACTGCTATAAATATCGTCAAGAACTACACAGGAGAGATTGGGATGGACTTTGGTTTGGACAAGTGTGCCAAAATTCATTTGAAGAAAGGAAAGATTACTGGCGTTCCCAAGGACCCTGAGCTTGTGGATATAAGTGTTTTTAGACATCTTAACACTGGAGAGACCTGTACATACCTGGGCGTGCCTCAAAGCCGCATTCAGGACGTAACATCAGTGAAGGAGTCTCTCCGAAACAGATACAAGCATCTTCTTCGACAGATTTGGTCTTCCAATCTGTCGGCGTTGAACAAGGTATCTGCGACTAACATGCTTGCCGTCCCGGTTCTACTCTAGTCGTTTGGGGTGGTTCAATGGACGAAGAACGAGCTTAAGGCCCTTGATGTCACCACGCGTAAGATCAGGCATATGCATCAAAGCTTGCATATCAATTCGTCAGTTCCGCGATTATACATTTCACGCCGTCAAGGCGGACGCGGACTTCTGAATCTCCAGTGTCTTCATAACCGAATTGTTTTAAGTACAGCTTACATCGTTGCGAATGACAGTGATCCTCTTTTAAAGATGGTCAGAAACCACGAGATGATTGGCGAAGGAGCGTTCCTTTACAAAGCCGCGGAGCAAGCTGCCGAGACCCTTGGCCTGAATTTCAACATCAGAAGTGAGGAAAGTGCATTACTCCATCTAGATGCTTCATGTCTAAAAGCCGAACGAAAGAAAGCAGAGGTTAGAAAATTTCACCAAGAGCTACTCGACAAGCATATGCACGGAAACTTTCACAGAAATGTAGAAAAACAATCCTTGTCAAAGGAGCAAACTTTTGCTTTCCTCAAATCATCAGGGCTCAATTCAGGTACAGAGGGTTTTATTTTCGCATGCCAGGACGGTGTAATCTCCACCGTAGCATACCGCGCCCGCATTTTATGTCAAGAAGTTCCCAGTGATTGGTGCAGAGCGTGTCATGCACACGCTGAGTGCCTACAACACATACTATCGGGGTGTCCGACCCACGCAGGAACAACGTATATCTATAGACATAATGCGGCCCTAAGAGTACTTTATTACCACCTTTGTCGCTCTTACGGTGTTGGTCGCGACCCTGCCCTGAGGAACGCTCCAAGGGATATAGAGTCAATTGTCCGAAACGAGAAGTGCCAGATTTTCTGGAACTACGATTTTCGGGCAGCAGTCTCCGTTGCGCACTCGAGGCCTGACATTGTTCTCCAAGACTTCGAGAAACGAACGATATTCGTGATCGAATTCTCGGCTCCGTCCTAATACAACATCACTGCAAAGGAGAAAGAAAAAGAGGAGAGGTATCAAGACCTTAAAAGAGAGCTGGAACGACTGTACCCAAAATATTCGGTACGAGTAATTGTCCTTGTGATAGGTGCTCTCGGCTAAATTATCACTGGTTCGTAACCTTAAAGCCATACCCGCGTCCCAAAAATATGCCAAGGCACTTGCGAGATGGATGCAGAAAGCTGTCATCCTTGGGTCGCTTCGTGTCCTCAAGACACACGAGGGTTTCGCCGGCCTGTCGTTGTGATTTTGACGTGCCCTGTGACCACCCATCTCACGGATGTGAGACGTGGCCATAGGTGTATTTTACCGCGGTTCTACTGGGTCTATTGACATTTTTTTTTTAGATGGCAGTTGCTCTTAGTGGTACCCTGTGGTGGTTGTTTAACTTTTTTTAAAATTATATATATTAATGAGAAATAATATTATGATGGTAGAGATGACATACTTCAGACCAATAAGTAGAAATTGGATGTTAAAATTTCTTTATTTCTGTCGTCGTTTCGAAAACTGTAACGTTTTCCTCATCAGGACTTTGAAGTTCATGTTTCCATTTTTTTTAAATTCATCACATTTTTTATTCAGAGAATTCCATTCCTCATATGAATATTCTTCTAAATACAATACATTTTTTCATTAATAACTCAGTTATTAAAATATATATATATATATATATATATATATATATATATATATGATCGAGGGGCTATTCACTGAGTTGAAATGTGTTAAAAGTCATTCTTCACTCAAAACAGGTCAAATGAAATTTCTTATGATCCGGCCAGATCATGAGAAATTTTTCCGAATCTTAGGGAATCGCGCTAACTCAGGAAGAATCACGTAAATTCTTCTCAACTCTTCTCGACTCAGCGTTGGTCACTGTAAAGTCAGCGCGGTCACTTGTACTCTTATGAACTCTCGCTGAACTCTTCCGAACTTCTGAGTATTCAGTTACTGCTTGACTTGCTGATATTTTTATTTTACGCATAATAAAGGAGATTGTCATTGATAATAAGGTAATAATCACATTAGGAGAGACAGAGAATTGCATTTATTCAAAATAAATATTTAAATGCAATTTTTATGCACTGAATTATCTTTTTATTTGAGATGAAAAGATGTTTTGAAAACATAAATTTTGTATCATTACATTTGATCCAAAACATTTTTTTTTATTAAATCTATAGTATTGAGAAATTCATTTTTTGTCTGATTATTAACTTCATATCCAAAGAATTAACTTTTGCGGATCCAAAATTGATTATTACGACACATGGGCGGGATGCTGAATGTGGATAAAAAAAAGTTTGATATACAAAACGTATTCTGTTCCAACAGAATCCAAATTCAAGATCGCGATAGGAAAGTAGCATGACAGAAAAATTTTTCTTAAAATCCGAAGAAAATTAAAATATATTTTTTGCGCAATGAACGATAATAAGTTCAATAACTATTAGTGCGAGAAGGTTTAAGAAATATGTACTACGAAGTTGAAATTTAAACTAAAGTGCATTACCATTTTTTTCTTTCCTTATTGTATCAAAAAATTCTATTTTGAAAGAAACATTTTTCCACGATGTTTATTCCATCTTTGAAGAATTTTTATGGTGTAAACCGAGTTTCGATGAAAATATGTACAGCCACCCTTTAACTGGAAAAATATTTTGTCCATTGAACGGCAATTTATAGGGTTCTGACATCTATTTTACAATGTGACGTGCTGCTTATGTATCATATGTATTTTGTATACATGCATTTAATTTCACAGAAAGTTTTTATACGTCGAAGTGTATTATGTGTATTATATATTATGGCCAACGGCCATACCACGCTGGAAACACCAGTTCTCGTTAGATCACTGAAGTTAAGCAGTGTTGGGCGCGGTTAGTACTTGGATGGGTGACCGTTCCAGAATACTACTGCGTGCTGTTGGCGTCGTGGGTGTGGTGATCCCACACTTGTAGTTATTTACTACAAGAAACTATCCACCTAGAAACACTACCCGAATCGGGTAGTGGCACGCCTACCCTGAAAGGGAAATGGCTTAATGGTATAGATACATACTTACATATGTATTATATGTGTTATGTATGTATAAAATAAAAATGAGTGATTCATATGAATTATTTTTCATTTATGCCGATTCACCGAAAAATCATCTGAAATTCCGTGTCGGCAATTTCTTTGAACTCTTTCAATATTCTTTCAACTCATTTTGTACTCTTCCTGATCTTCGCGTATTCTTCTAATTCATCCGTATTCTCTTCGATTCTCTTCGATTATCGACGATTCTCACCAACTCTGACTCGATTCTCTTCACTCACCTCAACTCAGACTCAAGATTACGTACTCTTCGAAAATCATGAACTCTTTTACTCATTTCAACTCAGTGAATAGCCCCTCGTATATGACATTTAAATTATTCCAGGTATCTTTTGCTCGCAACATAGTCTGGACAATATCGAATCTCTGCCGTAACAAGAATCCTGCGCCACCTTTTGAGATTGTAAAAACTGCTTTGCCTACGTTGAAAACGCTGCTGAGCAATGCCGATAAGGATATTTTGGGTAAGACAACGCGTTTAATGAATTTTTGTATTTCTTCGATGTTTGTAGTTCATTAATTATTATGTATTGTAAATGTTTATTATTTGTAACAGCGGACGCGTGTTGGGCGCTTTCTTATCTAACGGATGGACCTAATGAAAAGATTCAAGCAGTGCTGGATTGTGGAGTGGTACCGCATCTAGTTGCTCTGCTCGCATCTCCCGAAGTAGGAGTGCTTACACCAGCCCTCCGTGCAGTGGGAAATATTGTCACTGGGAATGACATCCAAACAGATTCGATCATCAATGCAGGTGGTATCAAGTATCTCTGCGCATTGCTGCAACACACGCGACTCAATATCGTGAAAGAAGCTGCTTGGACCATCAGCAATATCACCGCCGGAAATCCGGAACAAATTCAACACGTCATTGATGCTCAAGTATTACCACCCTTACTCCACGTTCTTCAGTCTGTAAGTTTTTATTTAATTCAAGTTATTATGAGTTCATTTTAAAAATTGCTGCCAAATACTCATGACAAAATATTCATTAGACTGCTCAAATAAAAGGTATATATTATATTTCCAAAAGTTGTACGCACTAAATTTATACATTTTAATAAAATAATTAACCTATGTTTTGTACACTTTAAGTTTAAGATACAGAATTATATACGAAAAAATATTTTTTCTTCATTTTTTTACCTTTTTACTGGAGACCGAGTTCATGAACAGGTATCTCAGGTGAAAGTATCCATGTACACGTGGATTTGACTAACCACGTCGAAATCCAAATGAAAATTTTAAACCTTCCAGGGGAAACTATTGACGTGTAATTCCATGTTGAAAATCATTTCTGAACTTATGGACAGATACTTAATCAGTAGGCCTGGCCGGGATTCGCCGCCAAATAAGGCGATCCGGCCGGGAGTTCTTATCTGAAAATATCACTTTCCCTATACCTTATACACAGATACAACTTTTACGTCTTCTGACTGTTGATCTTTACACCATAATTGCTAATAGCGTACTAAACATAATTATTTTTTGCAAACGAGTAATGAGAGATGAATAATCAAGGTTTCCGCTGATATAAAAATAATAATGACTTATGCGGCTTATATGGTTGTAATTTTGTTGTGAGAGTTCTATTGTGAAAGTTATATTCTCTTCAAACCGTCAAAAATATCTCTATCACAGGTCACAAAGTTTCTCGCTCCTTTTTTAAACGAGCTCCTCACGTTTCAAAGTCAGCAGTCACTTGTAAAAACTTTATGCTATGCTTCTATTTTGCTTTATTGGTTACGCTTTACGCGAAGCCTTCAATACAGTAACTGTCATTTGTTAAGAAGAATTTTTTATTGGCATCAAGGTCTTATGAATGTGTGAATAGTTAAAAGTCTGTCATAAGGGTAAAATTTCAGCTGTAACCACGTCTCTCGACCGTGAGATGGGTGGTTACAGTCTGCGTGAATTCAATACGATGATCCGGCAGAAGTCTCGTGCACCCTGATGACACGGAGCGACCCAAGGACGACCGCCTTCTGCATTCTCCCCGCAAGTGTCTCAGCATTTTGTAGACACACAGGGATGCTTTTCAGGCTATTAACAAGTAAAACTGTGGCACCTCTCTTTCTTTTCTTTCTCCTTGGCTGTGACGTTTTTGTCAGCTGGTGCCGAAAATTCGATAACGAACATAGTTCGTTTCTTGAAGTCAAGAAGAACTATGTCAGGCCTCGAGTGCGCAACAGAAACAATTATCGAGAATATGAAGTTCCAGTATATGCGGCACTTCTCATTTTCGATAATTGACTCTATTTCTCTAGGGGCGTTTAGCGGAGAGATATTTGGGCTAATACCGTAAGAGTGACAGAGATGGTAAATAAGCACTCTTAGTGCCGCATTGTGCCTTTGGATGTAGGTTGTTCCCGCATGAGTTGGACAACTAGATAGTGTGTATCCTAGATGCTCGGGGTGTTCATGACACGCTCTGCAGCCATCATCGGGAATGTCTTGGCTCAAAATTTGGCGACAGTATGCTAGAGTGGAAATAACACCATCTTGACATGCCAAAATGAAGCCCTCCGTGCCCGACTTCAATCCGGGTGATCTAAGGAAAGCAAACGTCAGCTCATACGTCATCGACTGATCTTCCACATTTCTGTGGAAGATGCCGTGCATCCTCTTGTCGAGGAGCTGTTCGCGGAAGTTCTTCTCCTGTGTTTTCTTGATCCGGGCCTTCAGAAGTGAGTATTCAAGATAGATAAGATTTGATGCATTTTGCTCACCGCTGATATTGAAGTTGACTTTAATATGTCACTACCCGGACTACTACCCGGCCTTGAGGCCGAGGGTTTCAGCAGCCTCCTCCGCTGCTTTGTACAGAAACTCCCCTTTGCCTACTTCTTCGTGTTTCCTGACCATTTTAAGAAGAGGGTTTTGTCCATTTGCGACTATATGTGCTGTACCCAAAATAATCCTGTTGTGAAGACATTCAAGATTCAGTATTCCACGACCACCTTGACGGCGTGAGATGTAAAGTCGTGGAACAGAAGACTTAAGGTGCATGCTTTTGTTCAT
Source organism: Andricus quercusramuli (assembly GCA_932178445.1). Classification (NCBI taxonomy): domain Eukaryota; kingdom Metazoa; phylum Arthropoda; class Insecta; order Hymenoptera; family Cynipidae; genus Andricus; species Andricus quercusramuli. The sequence continues at coordinate 42,434 of CAKNXH010059000.1, forward strand.
GTGCATAACCTTTTGGGACCCGATATCGTGGGATCTGAGCTCGTCCTTCGTCCATGGAACTACTCCAAATGAATAGAGTACTACTGGGACGGCAAGCATGTTCGTCGCAGATACTTCGTTCCTCGCCGACAGTTCGGAAGACCATATCTGTCGGATGAGACGTTTGTATCTGCATCGGAGAGTATCCTTTATAGGTGTTACACGTCCTGAATGCGGCTCTGGGGCACCCAGGTATGTATAGGTCTCTCCAGCGCAAGGCTGTCGTATAGCGCTTCTGTCAGCGAGCTAAGGATCTTCGGGGATGCCGTTAAGTTTTCCTTTCTTCAAATTAACCTTGGCGCATTTCTCTAACCGTAACTCCATTCCAATCTCTTGAGTGTACTCTTTGACAATTTTTAGAGCTAGATGTAGTTTCTCTTGATTTCTAGCAGATATCTTGAGATCATCCATGTAAAATACATGAGTGACCTTATGCTTTCGTTTTCCAGGTTTCCCGCAGAGGTACCCTTCGGTATGGCGAAGTGTGAGAGATAGTGGCAATAATGTGAGGCAAAAGAGGAGAGGGCTCATTGTGTCGCCCTGAAACGCACCTCTCTGAAAGGTGATGCAGTTAGTGATCACACGATGTTTTCCAGATGAGAGGGTACAGCTGATTTTCCAAAGCGGCAATAATTTCTCTATGCACCTCACGATGTGTGGATGAACCTTTAAGCTTTCCAACAGACAGATAATAAGTTTATGGGGGGTTGAATCAAAATCTTTTCGGTAATCAATCCAGGCCATCGATAGAGATCGTTGATAGGATGCTGCGTCTTTACAGACATATATCGATGAGCAGGTTCTCCCGACATTCTGCTACGCCTTTCTTCGAGCCGCGTTGTTCATAAATCTCTCGCCACACAGGTTCAATTGTCCGAACAATCCTATCATTTAGGACAGCTGTGAAGGTCTAATACCGTGTGTTCAGACAAGTTATTGGCCTGTAATTCATGGGGTCAGCTGAGTTGCCCGTCTTCGGCGGGAGCAGTGTTCGCCCTTCCACCAACTACTCCGGAATAGGCTCTTCCTACTTTAGATAGGGTGAAAATGTAGGCCAGATGCTGGTTTGTTGAAGGAAACTTCTTCAACCAGAAGGTCTTGATACCATCTGGTCCCGGAGCGGAATAGTTCTTCACGCCTCTTAATACGTTTTTCACATCCTCGGTAGTGATAGGTGGGCATTCCTCCTCAGGTGTTATGAGGGCATTGCACAGCTCCTTGAAGCTATTTATGTTCTTTGAGTTTTCTTTCAGTGGATGCTGGCCTTCGTAGACTCCTCTCCAAAATGCCTCGACCTCTGGTGTGGGTGGGTGAACGATAGTACCTGGAGGGTCTTGGAAGAGTCGAGATGGGTCAGACAAAAACTGTTGATTTTCTCTGACCCACCTCTCTCTCCGCTCTAGACTTCTCCTAGCGTTAGATAGTACTATTATTCTGTCAACAATATGCTGCCTCATGATCACTAGCTTTGACTTGTTGAGTGTGTGATGACGGATCCGTAGTTCGCGCGCGAACTGTTGAACCTTGGCAGTGAAAATCCTGCCAGATGTTATGTAGTCAATCACACACTCAATGTGGGACGCGTAATGCCTTGCCCAGCCTATCTTTGTGCTGAGTTGATGCATTCGTCTTCTAGTCTTATGATCAACCGTTGGTTTTGTTTTACGGTTTGCATCTGCCAAAGCTCTCGCTGCTTTATACACACTACAATTGATAGTGCAGAGGTTGGATTCTTCAGAAAAAACTCCACGAAGCTCGTCGTCCAGTTCAGCCAGATTTTTGGACTTGAGAGATATCTGAATGTTGAAGTTTCTCCGGGTCCTGAAGCATCGCTCTTCCTCTATTGGATGCCTGCTCGTGGTTGGTCTCAGTGTCGCTTCTCTGTCTCTCTCTCTCTGTTGCCGGCTTGTTCTGGCTGCGGTTGAGTAGACGCTCCGCTCGTATAACCCCTTTTCCTGCGTTCCTCGGCACGGTTTCGCAGACGTTTTTGCGAAAAATGCGAGAGCTCTGGGTGTTTCTCGCACCACAGAGTATGCAGTCGCACTATGTAACCTTTTCGTTCAGGGACCATACTGGTATCATACCATTCCAGCAGGTCGTCCCTGAGTCGATCTGTCCACTTGAAAGTTATGTGATTCTGCCGGTCAATGACATTGACTCCGTCTTGATTGGCTCCCCCAACTCTAGGGCAGTCGACATTGTTGTCCGACCCATTGTCGGGAGCCCTGCGCATTCGATTGTTTTAAACCGCACTTACTACAACTATGTGTGTATATATATATATATATATATATTTTTTTAGCCAAGATATTCCCAATGATAGCTGCAGAGCGTGTCATGCACACCCCGAGCATCTAGGACACATACTATCTAGTTGTCCAATTCATACGGGAACAACCTACATCCAAAGGCACAATGCGGCACTGAGAGTGCTTTATTACCATCTCTGTCACTCTTACGGCATTAGCCCAAATACCTCTCCGCTGAACGCCCCTAGAGAAATAGAGTCAATTGTCGAAAATGAGAAGTGCCGCATATATTGGAACTTCATATTCTCGACAATTGTTTCTGTTGCGCACTCGAGGCCCGTCATAGTTCTCCTTGACTTCGAGAAACGAACCATGTTCGTTATCGAACTTTCGGCACCAGCTGACAAAAATGTCACAGCCAAGGAGAAAGAAAAGAAAGAGAGGTATAAAGATCTTACAAGGGAGTTGCGACGGCTATACCTCGAATATTCTATTAAGCTAGTCGTCCTTATCATCGGCGCTCTTGGAGGTGCCACAGTTTCACTGGTTAATAACCTGAGAAGCATCCCTGTGTGTCAAAAAATTGCTGAGACACTTGCGGGGAGAATGCAGAAGGCGGTCGTCCTTGGGTAGCTCCGTGTCCTCAGGGTATATATATATAAATATATATATATATATATATAAAATTTAAAAAAAAGTTAAACAACCACCGCAGGGTACCACTAAGAGCAACTGCCATCTAAAAAGAAAATGTCAATAGCCCCCAGTAGAACCGCGGTAAAATACACCTATGGCCACGTCTCACATCCGTGAGATGGGTGGTCACAGGGCACGACGAAATCACAACGACAGGCCGGCGAAACCCTCGTGTGTCTTGAGGACACGAAGCGACCCAAGGATGACAGCTTTCTGCATCCATCTCGCAAGTGCCTTGGCATATTTTAGCCACGCGGGTATGGCTTTTAGGTTACGAACCAGTGATAATTTAGCACCTCCGAGAGCACCTATCACAAGAACAATTACTCGTACCGAATATTTTGGGTACAGTCGTTGCAGCTCTGTTTTAAGGTCTTGATACCTCTCCTCTTTTTCTTTCTCCTTTGCAGTGATGTTGTATTCGGACGGAGCCGAGAATTCGATCACGAAAATCGTTCGTTTCTCGAAGTCTTGGAGAACAATGTCAGGCCCCGAGTGCGCAACGGAGACTGCTGCCCGAAAATCGTAGTTCCAGAAAATCTGGCACTTCTCGTTTCGGACAATTGACTCTATATCCCTTGGAGCGTTCCTCAGGGCAGGGTCGCGACCAACACCGTAAGAGCGACAAAGGTGGTAATAAATTACTCTTAGGGCCGCATTATATATATACGTTGTTACATACATTATACATTATATACGTTGTTCCTGCGTGGGTCGGACACCCCGATAGTATGTGTTCTAGGTACTCAACGTGTGCATGACACGCTCTGCACCTATCACTGGGAACTTCTTGACATAAAATGCGGGCGCGGTATACTAAGGTGGAGATTACACCGTCCTGGCATGCGAAAATGAAGCCCTCTGTACCTGAATTGAGCCCTGATGATTTGAGGAAAGCAAAAGTTTGCTCCTTTGACAAGGACTGCTTTTCTACATTTCTGTGAAAGTTTCCGTGCATATACTTGTCGAGTAGCTCCTGGTGAAATTTTCTGACCTCTGCTTTCTTTACTTCGGCTCAGGCTTAACATGTTTACAGCCCAATAGGTCAAAGGCATTTTTGGTTAGAGTTGGATTTTAGTTTTTGAATATTATGCACGGGGCTGTCCCGGTATATATTATCAGTCACGGACGCATTATTATAATGCTATCAAGTGATATGATAAGCGCGTGTGCCTTGACATATTCGGCAAAGCCTGGTTTTTACCTCATCATTCACGGACTGGGTTGCAGCCATGTGCATGATGGGGGTACCTACAGCTTAAGGTGGGGTCCGAACAACCAGAACCTCGGTAAAGGCACATAGAAAAATTTCAAGAGGTACCGGCTCAGCGATCGAACCCCGGACCTCTAAGGTGAAGTCCGAGCGTCTAACCAACTGAGCCACCGAGGCTCTTAAAATTAGCAATGTGCCGTTGAAAGTTTCATATTGTAACTTTCACTTTGAAAATTGATCGTTTTGATTGGAAATTTGTATTTTTTTCTTATTTAGAATTAATTTTTTAAGCTGGAAATATAACTGTTCCATTTTTTGTCGATAATTTATCTTTTTTGATAAAAATGTAGTCTTCTTGGTTAAAAATTATACTATTTCGTAGAAAATTTACTTTAATTTGTTTGGAAATTAATATTTTTAATGAAAATTTAAATAGGTATTCTATTTTTAGTTGAAAATTTATCTGTTTTAGGTTAAAATTCAACTATTTGTTGAAAATCCGTCTTTTTTGGTAGAAGAGTACTCTCATTAGTTGAAATTTCACCTTTTCGGTTGAAAATTTAACAGTTTTGTTGACAATTCGTTTGTTTTTTGTTTGAAAATTTATTTTGGGAACTGAAAATTATCCAACTTTATTTTTTGGTGAAAGATTTATCTTTTTAGTTTGAAATTCATTTTATTCTATTCCTTTTTTGTGGCAAATTTACTTTTTTTTGATAGAAATGTAATCTTTTTCGTTAAAAAGTCATCTGTTCAGTAGAATATTTAATGAATCTATTTTTTAAAGAATTAATTTCTTCGGCTAAAAAGAAAACTATTTGGTTGAAAATTCTTTTTTATTTGTTGATAGAGAAAATTCATGTTTTGGGTTGAAAAATCCACTATTTGGTCAAAAATTCATATTTTCGGTTGAAAATTCATCATTGTGATTGGAAATTAATTTCTTCGGTTGAAAATTTGTTTCTTTTTGAATGAAAATTAATTTTTTTAACAGCAGATATAACTATTTCATTTTCGCTTGAAAATTTATATTTTTATTTGAAAATTAATTAATTTCGCTGAAAACTTATTTTTTCTAAATATACTTCTGTAAATAAAAATTGAAATATTATATTTTTGGTTTTCTAAATTTATCTTTTTTAGTTTCAAATTGAATTATGTCGTTAAAAAATAATTTTTTTGTTATCAAGAAAACACATTTTTTTCTTAGTTTAAAATTATATTGTATCGTTTAAAATTTATTTTTATTTTTTTGAAGACTAATTTTTTCGGTGAAAATTGAACTGTTTTTTTGAAAATTAATGTATTTGGTTCAAAATTAAATTTTTTAAATTGAAGATTCATCATTTTAATTTTTTAAATTTTTATTTATTTATAATTTATATTTAATTTCTTTGGTTGAAAGTTCATTTCTTTTCAGTTGAAAATTAATTTTTCTTGCAACACATGCATGAAAATGGCCATATTCCGTGTCCATAAAGCGTACGGAAAATTGCAGATTCCTCTACTGTGAGAGTAGCGTGCGGGAATGTAACATTCCCGCACTTGTGCGGGAATATTCCCGCACTGAATCATTTACGAGCGCTTATCTTTAGTTCGAGAATTAATATTCACACGGCATGTGAAACAATTACGCGGCGTTTCCCGGGCAACTCAACTGATCACATTTGTTTTCATGACGCTCATAAAAAGCTGTCAAACATCCGACCAGTCGATATGAATATAGGTGCACCCTCAACACTGTGAACACGTTACTCAATGTTTTTTTGTTTTTTTAAAGTTTAAGTTTAATGTAATAACATTGTGACTCAATATTTGGTGGTTTTCTCTTAGTCAGGGGGCTTCGCCCCCCGAACCCCCCAGCAGGGGCTTCGCCCCCTGCACCCCCACCAGGGCTGCGCCCTGGACCCCCCGCCCCCCGCGCCACCGACCTCCATATCGTATTTTTCATTGCATTTTCATGCATTTCTTGCAAAAAATATCGTGTGTGACATGTGCTGGAAGACATTCCACTCACTTGTAACACAATGTACTATTTTTCAACTGAAGATACAATCATTCCATTTTCGCTTGAAAATTTATATTTTCAGTTAAAAATTAATTAATTCGACTGAAAACTCGTTTTTTTTTTAATTTTCTTCTCTAACTGCAAATTTTAAATATTATATGTTTGGTTTGTAAATTTATCTTTTTTAGTTTCAGATTGAATTATTTTGTTGAGAATTCATTTTTTTGATTGAAAATTGATTGTCCCAACTAAAAATTTAATTGTTACATTTTTTGTTAAAAAATAATTTGTTTCAATGAAAAAAAAATATCTTGAGGAAATTTTTTTTTCTGTTGAACATTTATTTTTCTGACATTTCAACTGTTCCAATTTTGGTTGAAAATTGATTTTTTTTAAATGAAAATTCGTGTGATTTGTTTAAAATGAGTCTTTTTGATAGAAAATTAATGTTTTGAGTTGAATTTAAAGCGATGCATTTTCCCGCGAAATTTAAACAAAGTAATTATTATTAATGAAAGTAGAAAATACGATTGTTTAAATCCTAATTCAAAATGCTCATAAATGTTCATTAAATTCTAAATGCACATAAAGGTCGAGCATATTCTCGAGCATATTCTCATGCTCGTGAGAATTTCTCCGAGCACTTAAACTCTTTAGAACACTACACGTGCGCGTGCTTCTCAACTGTCGCTTTATCCACTGCAGTGTTCCCAATTCGTGCCCCTTACTCAGCTGCGCATGCATCGCCGCGCGGTAAATATCGATTGTCGAAATCGATACTTGAGCAAAGAATCAGATGTGCGGGAATAGGCGTTACGATGTTTCGATTTCGACTACTGTATCGTTCTGTCGGGGTTGGCTTGGGGGTAGTATTTTGGCTTTTTCGTGTGCCTAATGCCGAATTTTTCTCTTAAGTCTCTAAGTATTTTATTTACAAATTCCGTGCCATTATCGGTATGAAGAATCCGCGGTGTTCACCAACGCAAAATGACACGTTTATGAAATTCTGACTCTATCGTTGTTCCGTTCGCTTGTTTAATCGGGATTATTTCGACCCATTTTGTAAATAAGTCTACAAACACTAGAATATATTGGGTTTTCCTCTTTTTTGAGATCGGCAATGGTCCCATGACATCAGCTGCTACCATGGTCCATGGTTCTTCGACGATTCTCTTTCCCATGAATCCTACTTTACTTTGGTTATCCGGTTTTACTCTTTGACATGTCTGGCAGTTTTTTACGTAATTGATAACGTCCAAATTTACCCCTGGCCAGAAGTAATGTTCGGAAATTCTCGCGTAAGTTTTCTCTGAGCCTAAATGTCCTGCCTGGGTTTCGTCGTGGTTTTCCCGTAAAACTTGATGTCTCAAGCTTTGGGGAATGACTAGTTTCCAAGGGTTTGAGTCTGGTGATAGAGTGAATTTTAGTGGGTCAGTTCTGTAAAAGTTGAGTTGCGAATCTCTGATTCGCCATTTTTCGTGTTCTTCGGGTCTTTTTGTAACTTGTCTGAATTTTTTAGAGTACCAGTCGTCTGTGTTGTCATTAACGTCAGCTTTTGGGTTTTCTACGCTACAAGCTAACACGAACGCTATATTTTTCGTTGGTTCCCCTGATCTCGAGAGGGCATCAGGGACTAGGTTTGAGCTACCTTTACGATATATGACTTCGTAGTCATATTATAATCATTCTAATGCCCATCTGGCTAATCGGTCAGTGGGGGTTTTTAGGTTACAGAGCCACTTTAACGCTAAGTGGTCCGTGATTACTTTAAAGCTGTAACCTTCTAAATATGGCCTAAATTTTCGTATGGCCCAAACTACCGTTAGGCATTCTTTTTCAGATGCCGAGTAACGTGATTCCGCACTGATTAGGCTTCTACTCGCCTAAGCGATTACGTAATTTACACCGTCAATTGTTTGTGTAAGTACGGCTCCTAACCCCGTATTACTCGCGTCAGTTTCGAGTTGGAAGGGTTGTGTGAAATCTGAGCAGGTCAAAATTGGTGCTGAAGTTGAAAGATTTTTAATTTTTTGGAAAGCCTCATCTTGTTCTAATCCCCAATCCCATTTTTTATCTTTCTTTAATAACCTGTTCATTGGTTCTATCATTTCGGCAAAGTGTGGAATGAACTTTCTGCACCAACTTGCCATCCATATTATGCGCTGTAATTGTTTAATATTTTTAGGTTTAGGGAATTCTAGGATTGGTTGAATTTTTTCGTCGTCTATTTGGAGTCCTTCGTCGTTAACTTTAAAACCTAAGTACTTGATTTCTGAGCAGCCGAATTCGCATTTTTCCGGACTGATCGTTAGATTTGCTTCGTTTATTTTGTCCGATACGATATTTAAATATTTCAAATGATCATCAAAATTTTGTGTTACTATTACAATATCATCTAAATAACTAATAACTATGAATGCTGTGATTGGTTTGGAATTTTCATCTAATGGAATTTGTAAATAAGATCATTTTAAATCAATTTTGGAAGTAAATTTTGCCGATCTTAGAGTGTCCAGGATATCTGTCATGAAGGGAATTGGGTAGAAGTCTTTTTTAGTAATATCATTGACCTTTCTGAAATCTAAACAAAATCTGTAATCTTTCCCTGGTTTTTTGATCATAACTATAGGGTTCGACAAATCAGAACAAGAGGGTTCTGTTATATCCTGTTCTAACAATTTATCGACGGTTTCATAAATTATTTCTTTAATTTGAGGGCTCACGTGGTAGTATCGCTGTTTTATGGGATCGTGGCCCTGCACATCAATTTTATGTTTCGTTAAATGAGTCGCCCTATGCTCTTTTCCCTGGTGTATAGTTATTTTGTTTTCTAAAAGATTTTCTAGTTGTGATTGTTGGCTTTCGTTGAGCTCAACAATACCTTCGCAAATTTCTGGTGAACTATAATTTTGTTCGTCGATTTTTCCTAACCTATCTGAAATATTATGCAATTTTATTGCTTTATTTTTGAAAATAACCCATTGTTTTTTATTTTCTGTTTCCCTTATCTCATTTGCTTTTTGAGATTCCCTTTTTATTTTATTTTGATCAGTAAATTTTTCATTTTTCCAAAGGTTACTGTTATATTTTTCTTCGTATTTTTTATCATAAAATATTTTCATAAAATATTTGTTACTCGTAGGGATGCTCATCAGGTTTGGGATATCCTTTGTAGAAGTTTTTGCTGGAATTTGGGCGTTATTGGTTTTTTGGGATTGGTTGGGATCGGTAGGTACTGAGGGAATTTCGCTATCTCTAAATTGTGGGATACTTTTGTTACTTTCTCTAGTACTTTTGAGGTTAATACTACCTCCGAATTTCGGTTTACTATTTATTTGTCTATTTTCTTCTTTTTTACTCGATGGTTCATTCCTAATTTTTACATTTTTAACTTCCTTGTTCTCTTTTACTGTAATGTCAGGTTTAGGTTCGGTTTTGTTTTCAATTATTAGGGTGGGGAGCGATTTTGGATAAGCTTCCATACGATAGTAGGTGGGGGGACTCCCTGGTAACCACTAGGTTTCCGTGTGATCATTTAAGGTCATCCGTAGGGCTTTTAGTATGTCTGTGCCTAAAATACCTACGGAGTTTAGTTTTGGGACTAACCTGAACATTACATATTTTGTGTATTTACTGACTCTAATTGGGATTACTGCTTGCCCGATTATGTCAACTGTTTCACAGTTCGCGACCAATAATTTTCGCTAGACGGGTTTAAAAATTGAAATTTTGGAATTCTGGCTTTTTTCCAGTAACTCCTTGCCCGCGTACGAATGTGTGGCACCAGTATCCACTAGTATTCGAAATAAAGTATCTCCGAATTTTGTCATTAGATGAAAACGTGTTTCCATTATTTCATCTTTATCCGAGTTCAAATATTCTGTCGTTTCGGTATTAGTTTGTAATATTTTTGGTTCTAATACCCGCCCCTTCAGCTTTCCTGGTTATATGTATAGTAAGGACATTCTCTTTTAAAGTGTCCCGTTAAACCACAATAATAACAATTTGAGTTATTTGTGTTTTCGTTCGTTTTTATATTTGAGTCCTGTTTTTTGTCTGAATTGGAACTTGGTTTTTCTTGTTGATGCCTATTATTGTTAAACGGTTTTTTGTTTTTACAACCGTAGTTTTTTTTACCGTTGTTATTTTCTGAGTTATTTTCAGCTTTTTCTTTTGGGAATTCGATCATTGGGTTGCTTTGACCTTGATTCGAGCCTAATGACATTTGGTTGAACATAGGTAACATTTGGTAATAGGGTTGTAAGGGTACCTGGATCTATTGTTTGTGAATCTGGGTAGGTAATTTGATAGGAATCTAGGTGGAAATCTAGGTCTGAAGTTTTGTTCATATTGATTTGAAGAAGGTGGAAGTGGGAATCCAAATGGTGAAAATCGAAATCGGTTTTTGTATTGTTTTTTAGTTTGATCATTTTGACTTTGGTTTCCGTACTGGCTATCCTTTTGACCGCTTTTATTTTCTCTGAAGTCCTTATTATTCTCCGGACTATCTTTATCCCCACTACTGCTATTACGTTTTTGTTCTAATTTGTCCTCTATTTTAGTTTTGGTTATTTGTAAAACTTGCCCTCGAAATTTTGATTTGGCTAGCTCAGTTTCCCATTCTTTTCCTAATTCTTCTAATTCTTCAAAAGTTTCAAACTCATTCCTTGTTATGTACATTTTGTATTCTATTCTAAGGTTCTCGTAAGCTATACGCAATTCCCATTCGCGACTTTTTCGAGGGTACAATTTTGTGAATAATTTCCTAATTTCAGTCAGATAAGAGTGTATGTCTTGATTTCGTTTTTGGTGGCAAAATTTAATTTTTTGTCTTATTTCCTCTGAAAATCTTTCGCCAATATAAGCGTTTTTGAAATCTTCGAAAAAATCAGATAAACGTCTCCAGGAATTTTTGATTATTTCGCACCAATCTTTTGCGTCTTAAATTAGTAGGGCGTCTAAATTTTCTAAAATGTCACGGTCGTTTATTTTATAACCCCTTTTAAATCTTTTTAGTTCTTCAAGGGAATGCGCGGGACTATCGTCTATATTATTGCGAAATTTAATTGGCCAATTATTCATAATTTGGAAGGGTGTTTGGATAATTCCGAAAGGAAAATAAGTTGCTGGGATTGTCTCATTATTTAAATTATTGTCAGGTTCGCTATAAGTATCTGTATTATTTGTATGGATTCTGGAGTGTCTGTTTGACCTTTCCCTTGTTGTCGAGAATCTATGTCGTTTGTTTTGTTTTGAGTTTGTTCTGCCCTGTAATGTTTCGTTGTCGTTTGTGTATTGTAATTTCAAGGTATAATTTCTTACTTCGTTATGATTGTCGATATTATTATTGGAGGTTAATCGAGGTTCTTCTGAAATTTTCCTTAAATTAAATTGAACGGATTGTCTGTTATGAGTTTCGTTTCTATTTTTTCTAGTATTTGATTCTATTATTTTCTTTCTGTGTTCGAAAGAACTATTTTCTGGCGGGTCCAGTCTAATTCCTAAATTATCTGCCCTTTTTCCCCTTTCTTTAAAAAATCTTTTTTTTTTGTTTGTTCATGAATTCTTTGAACTCCATAGTTTATAGAAGCTCGTCAGTTTCGAAAAGGAACTGTGTATTATTTTCCAAAAAGCAATCGCCATCAAAAGTTTTTCGATTTATTTCTTGTCTTGTTTGGTTTTTGGGGCAGGGTCCGTCTAAGTTTGGTTGATGAAAGGTCAAAGGTTTTATTTCGAGTTTGAATTAGGTCTGTAGTTGTTGGTGGGGTTATTTTGTCTTTGTCCGGTATGTTTCTGATTGGGGTTTCTACGTTTTTCCTGGCGAAACCCATTTTAAATGTAAATTAGGCATTTTCCATCTATAATTATTATAAATATAGCTAAAAATGCTAAAGTTTCAAGTTCCACTGACTTTTAAACTTTTCATTGAAACTTTCAGTTGAAAGTTTCAAAAAGTATAAATTTCTGAAACGACTCATAGCTACTAAAAATTAATGTCTCAGGCTTAAGATGGTTACGTTTTTTCTATTATGAGAAATTGTAGGCTCCGGAAGCTACGATCGTGGTTCCTTAAAGCAACCAATCCCGATGCAACTGGAACGTGTACGTCATCCATTTCTGCTCCTTCTGTCCTAGAAGGTAAGCAAGAGCGGGAAATTTACGCGAGATAACATCGTGCAACACTGTTCCTTGGAGTCAGGTCTCTAGCCGCGGATGACCTTACGCGGCAGACGGAACAGTTGGACATGAAGGTTTCATCTCTGGGTACTTTTTTAGAGCTACCAATCTTTGTAGAATGTTATGAGGAACAGTGTTGACGGATCAGATGAAGTGATCCCAGAAGAACAGCCTTTTGCATCCGATTCGCGGTGGAATGTGCCTGACGCTGGCAAGCCGGAATCTTGTTGAGTTCGCTAAAAAATGATGCTTTCATACCTCAAAGAGAGCCGATTATGAGAGCTACAAGATGGACTTTGTAGCCTTGGTACAGCCTGCTCAGCTCGAAAAGAAGTGCTTGATATTTCGCCCGTTTTTCTCCCTCCTTTGCCGTGATATTACCATTAGGTGGTGCCGAGAATTTAATCACTTAAATGGTCTTCGTCTTCCGATCTTGGAGGAAAATATCAGGCTTCGTAGCACTGATACGTTGAGTGGTGGAGAATGAGAAATTCTAGTAGATCTTACACTGATCATTCTCCACAACGGACTCGAGTTCCCCCTGGGCGTATGGCAAGACGAGTAATAGATGAACTCCATAGAAGTGCCTAAGATGGCAATATAACACTTTTAGAGCCGCATTGTGGATCTCTATGTACCCGTAGCGTGCATATTTTGAGCATCCACTGAGAACATGTCCAAGTGTTTCTGGCTCTTGCTTGCACGCTCGGCAGTTGTTATCGTCTACAGGTAGGTTCATTATGGGCTCACGGTAAACTCAGGTATCTATAACGCCGTCTTGACAGGCAAAAAGAAATCCCTCTGTCTCCGATCTCAATCCAGCAGACTTGAGAAACATGTTGGACAGACCCATGGAGAGCACTTCTCTACGTATGATGCCGTATAATTTACCATGAAGGGCTTGTCAGCATGTTCTCTTAGTAGAAGGGTATGTTCTGGTTCTTGACGCGACTTTTGAGCACCAAAGGTGTTAGTGATGCTAGGCCATGTGTAGTTTCGCTGGAATGAAATGGGAGGACAAGCTCCTTTGCGGCCCTAGCTGCGGAACGTTATAGAAACGCCGCCGCATTGACGACTTCATGTTGATGTACTAGTCGCATAAGAGAATCTGTGCTATTTAGAACTGAGCAGGCTGTAGCCAGAACCGTTCTTCGATGAAGACACTCTAACAAGGAGAGGACGCGAGATGGACATCGCCGATTTGACTGGGGCTTTACAGGATGAAAGTAAATTAAAATCCATTAGGCACGGTGGTCAGGAAGGATGAATAGGTATGACAAAAATGGCAATAAAATCCGTTTGCAGGATGATATTCGGGCACAAATATGCATCAAAAATCCGTTCGAATTGAAATCCTAGCTGATCCTGTTCACGAGATATCGTCAAATTACGTATTTCAGCTAATTATGACTTTTATACAAGGTATGTATAGAATAGATGAATATATGCTAGTTTAACACCCGTGTTTATATATATATATATATATATATATATATATATATATATATATATATATATATATATA
>CAKNXH010059001.1:0-63559 GCA_932178445.1 Andricus quercusramuli
AGTTTACCTACTTTATTAAACATTCATTCTTTGGTTGCAGAATTACAAATTCATCAATTTAGGTGAAAATTCATCTCTGGTTCAAAATTCAGCTATTTAGTTGAAATTTTTTTTACTGAAAATTAATCATTTCTAGTTGGAAATTAAATTATTCTTTTGCAAATTAGTATATTTTGTTGAAAATTTGTCTTTTTCGGTAGAAAATTATTTTTGTTTGTTGAAAATTCGTCGTTTTGGTTAAGAATGTATCTTTTAGATTAAAAGTTAAACTATTTGGTTAAAATTTTAACTATTTTGTTGAATTTTTTTTAATTCAACTCTTTGGTTGAAAATTTAACTGTTTCATTGAAAATTCGTTTTTTTTTCTTCAATTTCATGTATTTTTTATTAGAAAATTTATTCTCTTTATTAAAAATTCAACTACTTGGTTGGAATCTAAAAAAGCTTTCATAAAAATCATTTTTTGGCTAAAAATTGAACTATTTTGTTGAAAAAACTTCATTTTTGTATGAAAATCAATTTTTTGAATTGAAAATTCAATTATTTCATGTTAGGTTAAAAATTAATCGTTTTAGATCGAAAATTCAACTGATAAATTTTCAATTAAAAATTCACCTTTTATGGTTTAAAAAACAACCACTTGGTTTAACGTAGAACTACTTCGTTAAAAACTCATTTTATTTGTTGAACATTGAACTATTCTCATAAAAAAAATTTTTTTTGCATTGAAAATTTTTTTTCTACTGAAAATTTAACTACTTGATAGAAAATTGTACTACTTTTCTTCAAATTTATTATATTGGTTGAAGACTTAATCATTTTGTTGAAAATCCTTTTTCCTCTACGAAAATTAATTTTTGGATCTGAAAATTTAACTATTCCATTTTTGGATGGAAATTTATCGTCTTTAGTAAAAAATGCAACTATTCGGTTGAAAATATGTTATTATTTGCTTGCAAATAGTTAACCTATTTGGTTAAAAATTTAACTATTATATTAAAAATTCGTTTTTTGTTGTTGTCGTTGAAATACCAACTATTTAATTTTTCGTTGAAAATTCGTCTTTTTGTCGAACATTCCAATTTTCGTGTTGAAATGTCAAGTATTTTTCTAAAAATCAACATTTTTGGCTGCAGATACAACTGTTTTGTTAAATATTCGTATATTTCGACAGAAAATTCGTCCTTTTGGATTTAAAATTCAACTTTTTTGTTAAGAATTAAACTGTCTTCTAAAAAATTAAATTACTTCGTTGGAAATGCAACGGTTTTATGTTGAAGTTTAATCTTTTCTGTTTAAAATTCGCTTATTTAGTTGAAAATACATCTTTGTAAATTGAAAACTCAACAATTTGGTAAAAAAATCAACTTATTTGTTGACAGTTTTATTATTTTATTGAAAATAAACCTAAATTAGCCTAAAATTCGATAACTCAGTCAAATGTCAACCAATTCTACCAAAAAAATCTAATTACACACGGTGTTGAACTCGCTTTAACATTATAAACTACAAAAAAATATTGACTTTCAAAAGTTTCATTAAATTGTTTTTAAAGCTGAAAAAAAGAGAAACTTTGAATATTTTCTATCCTAGCATCGTGATATTTCACCTTGAAAAAATGAATAAAGAATTTTTTTTACTGTAAAAAAAGTACCTGGAAAATGTATTTTTCTGTCCTGGAAAACCTGGAAAAGTCCTGGAATTTTTATTTGTAGAAATGCCAGATACCCTGATTAATTATAGTAAAGAAGAAACGAAAAATTTTGGAATGAAATATTTATGAGAACGATGTTAAACATATCAAAATTGTGTATTTAACTAATTTTATTTTGTTCTCGCACTTTTTTATATCACTGAATGGATTTCCAACGACCCAAGTGTATCCAATTTTAAAAAATAAATTCTTTAATGGCAGAAATCATGGAAAAATCATTGAAAATTATTTAAAAATATAACATTTCTTATAAAAAGATTGTTCTTTTCGACATTTAAAAATAAATGTTTAATCTTTCCCCTATTTTCCCCTTTTTGTGAGAAAATCGCCCTATTTCCCCTTTTTTGAGCTACTTTTGCGCTGTGATCCCTGCCATTTGGTTCGCACACTAAAAATTAATTCCCGATTTCCCCTCGAACAACAATTCCTTAATGATAATTTAATTTGGATTGTAAAAATTTGTATTCTAGGTCGGAACAGTGCATCGTATCACTGATAAAGGTGATATCCGAGTTCAATACGAGGGCTGTAACAATAGATGGACATTCCATCCAGCTGCCTTGACAAAAGTTATGACTAGGGATAATTTCTCCGTCGGTGATATAGTTAGAATAAAAAGTGATACGGTAGCCGTAAAAAATTTTCAGCGAGGCCACGGAGAGTGGATAGATGTAATGAAGACTGTAAGTACCACAATTTCCACCCTACAAAAAATTGTTTTAAAAGAGTTCAAGATCTGATAAAAAAATTGTCTTCTAGGCCCTTGGTAAAACCGGCAAAGTTATAAAAATTTACCCTGATGGCGATATGAGGGTAGCATTAGAAGGGCACATTTGGACCTTTAATCCATTGAGTGTAACTCTCGTTACTGCAAATTCGGAAGCAGGGAATGGAGCTGCTGCTGATGAAAATCGAGAGAGAGGTATGCAATCAAATTCACTTTATAAAATGTTTGGTGCCGCCAGGCTACTTTTTGTGAAAATTATATTGCATTTTCAACAGAATAGTTGAATTTTCAACAAAAAAAAAAGGATTTTCTACCCAAAGAGGTGAATTTTTATCACAGAAATACGAATTTTCAACAAAAAAAATTAATTTTTAACCATACAGTTACATTACCAACCAAATAGATGAACTTTCCAGTAAAAAAGAATAATTTTCCAAAAAAATAGTTGAAGATTTAACCAAATAGTAAAGTTTTCAAGCCAAAGGAAGGAATTTTTTTAAAGGCAGTTGAACTTTTAACAAGAAAGTTACTTTTCAACCAAGAGAGATAAGTTTTCAACCAATAAGGATGACTTTTCTAACATAAAAGATGAATTTTCAATCTAAAAGGATGAATGTTTAACATCGTAGTTGAATTTTCGACCGAGAATGATGATTTTAACAAAATAGTTTAATTTTTAACCAAATACATGAATTTTTAGCATACAAAGATGCATTTTCAATCAAGTGGTCGAATTTTCAAACAAAAAAATGATTAAAATTCAATCAAATATTTTAACTTTCAAGACAAAAGGCCAATTTTTTGGAAGACAGTTGAATTTTCATCAAAAAAATTCATTTTAAACGAAGAAAGAAGACTTTTCTACCATGAAAAATGAATTTTCAACAAAAAAGCACAGTTTTTAAACTAAAAAGTCCAATGTTTTAGAAAAAAGTAGATTTTTAAATAAGACAAAATGAATTTTTAACAAAAAATATAATTTTCAATCAAGAAAGATAACATTTTTAACAAGATAGTTGAATTCTAAACCAAAAATTTGAACTTTCAACAAAGAAGAATAATTTTCTACCCAAAATGACGACTTTTCAACAAAATATATGAAGTTTCTACCAAATAGTTGAATTTTCAACCAATAAGTTGAATTTTCAACAAGATTGTTAAATTTTCCACCATAAACATCAATTTTCGGCCAAGAAGATGAATGTTAGATGAATTTTCAACCTATCTAATAAGCAGGATAAAGTTTTAACCAATAGAAAAAAATGAATTTTCAATAAAGTTGTTAAATTTTCAACCAAAAAGATGAATTTTCAACCAAATAGTTTATTTTTCTGCCAAATTGTTGAATTTTCAAGACAAAAAAGTAAATTTTCTGCAAAACTATAGATTTTTCAACAAAAAAGTTCATTTAAAAGCAAATTGTTGCATTGTTAACAAAAAAGGATACATTTTTCACCAAGAAGATGAAATTTCTACCAAGAAAAACTAATTTCTAACAAAATACATGAATTTTCAACTAAAATGTTGAACTTTCAACTAAAAAAGATAAATTTTTAACCAAATAGTTAAATTTTTAACTAAAAAAGATTAATTTTTAACAAAAAATAGATCAGTTTAATTGACAGTTTAAGAGTTTTATTTTCAATCAAACATGTAACAAATATTCATCAAAGTAGTTAAATTTTCAACCAAAGAGATGAACCTTCATCTAAAAAAAGAAATTTTTTTACAAAGTAGTTGAATTTTTAATAAAATAATATGACTTTTTAACAATATTGTTGCAGTTATAACAAAATAATTAAATTTTCAACTAAATAATAGAATTTTTAACTAAACGAAATGAATTCCCAACCAAAAATATAATAGTAGCCTTTTCAATAAAAAAAATTAACTTTTACCCAGAAATATAGTTGGATGTTTTTATTGGGTTTAATTTCTAAATGTTATGTATGTTTGTAACGTTATTTCCACTTAATATCTGAAAAATAGCTTTCAGAAATAAATTACAAACTAAATAATTGAAGTTTTAACAAAAAAAAGGTACATTTTCTACTAAAAGAAAACGAATTTTTAATAAAATTGTTAAATTTTCAACTAAAAAAATAAATTTCCAACAAAAAATGAAACAGTCCAATTCTCAGTTGAAATAATATTTTTGGACCAAAAAAAGGAGGTATGAACAAAATACTTAAATTTTCAACCAAAACTATTGAATTTTCAACTAAAAAGTTAATTTTCAACAAAGTAGTTACATTTTTAACCTAAGAAATGAATTTTCAACTAAAATAAATGAATTAATAAGCGAGAAGAATAATTTTTTTTAAATATCAATTTTCAAATACATGGTTGAATTTTCTACTAAAGAGATCAATTTTCAAGGAAAGAAAAAGGAATTTTTCAAAAATTAGTCAATTGGTTGATGATTCATCATTTTATCATTTTAGTTGAAAATCTGTCTTTTTCGATAGAAAATTTTTCTGCTTGGTTAAAATTGCTATTTGGCTGAAAATTAAACATTCTTGTTAAAATGTATCCTGTTTGGTTGGAAAGTAAACAATTTTGTTGAAAATTTGTTTGTTTTTTTTGTGTGGAAAATTCCTTTAAAAATTTAAATATTTATTTGAAAATTCGTGTGTATTTTTTCTTATTTGGAATGAATTTTTTAACTAAAAGTATAACTGTTCCACTTTATGTTGAAATTTCTTTTATTTTTTTTATTGGAATGTATCGTTCTTAGTTTAAAAGTATACTATTTCGTTAAAAATTTATTATAATTTTATTGAAAATTTATTTTTTTACTGAAAATTTAACTAATCTATTTTTATTTGAAAATTTATCTGTTTTAGGTGAAAATTCAACTTTTTGTTAAAAATCCGCCTTTTTTTGGTAGAAAAGTTCTCTCATTAGTTTAAACTTCATCTTTTTGTTTGAACATTTAACTATTTTGTTGAAAATTCCTTTTTTTTTGGTTGAAAACTTATTTTACTAACTGAAAATTTAACTATTTTAGTTTTGATAGAAAATTTATCTTTTTAGGTGAAAATTCATAAATTTTATTTTATTTTTTTTTTGTTTGGAAGTCATTTCTCTGATTCACAAAAAAATTCTTAGTTGAAAATGCGTTTATGTTGTTGATAGAAAATTCATGTTTTAGGTGGAAAATTCCACTATTTAGTCAAAAATTCATATTTTTGGTTGAAAATTCATCATTGTGATTAAAAATAAATTTCTTTGGTTGAAAATTCGTCTCTTTTTAGTTGAAAATTAATTTTTTTTTAATGACGATGTAACTGCAATTTTTGCTTGATAATTTACATTTTTAGATGAGAAATAATTCATTTTGCTGAAAACTTGTTTTTTTTTTGTGTAATTTATCTTTTTGTTGAACATTTATTTTTCTAACATTTTAACTATTTTAATTTTGGTTGAAAATTTATATTTTTTAGATGAAAATTTATGTGCTTCGTTGAAAATGTGTCTTTTTTGGTAAAAAATAAATATTTTGGGTTGAAAGTGTAAGTAACTGGTCGGTTAAAAATTCCTATTTTTGGTTGAAAATTAACTTTTTAAGGAAAATTGATATTTTTGGTAGAAAGTCCAAATTTGGTGAAAAATTAACTTTTTCGTTGGAAATATAACTGTTTTGTTGGAAATTAGTCGGTTGAGTTTGAAAATGTTAGAAAATTCAACTATTTGGTGGAGATTTAAGTTTTTGATGAAAATTGATATTTTTGGTATGAAAATTCAACCATTTGGTTGAAAATTCATGTATTTTGTTACAAATTTAAGTATTTTGGTAGACAGTCTAAATTTGGTCGAAAATTAACTTTTTTGTTGTGAGTTTAACTATTTTGAAGAAAATTCGTCTTTTTGGTTTAAGAGTGCTAGAAAATTCAACTATTTAGTTGGAAATTAACTTTCTTATTTAAAATTAAAATTTTCGGTATGGAAACTCAACCCTGTGGTTGAAATTTTCCTTCTTTTATTGAAAATTTAACTATTTTGTTGAAAATTCGCCTCTTTGGTTTAGGAATGCTAAAAAATGCATCAAATTGGTTGAAAATTAACTTTTTTTTATTGAAAATTAATATCTTTGGTATGAAAATTCAACCATTGGGTTGATAATTAATGTATTTTGTTTAAAAATTTAAGTGTTTTGGTAGAAAGTCTAAATTTGGTCGAAAATTAACTTTTTCTTTGAAAATTATTATTTTCGGTATGGAAACTCAACCATGTGGTTGAAAATGACCTTCTTTTATTGAAAATTTAACTATTTTGTTGAAAATTCGCCTCTTCTGTTTGAAAATGGTAGAAAATTCAAATTTTTTGTTGAGAATTAACTTTTTTATTGAAAATTAATATTTTTGGTACGAAAATTCAACCATTTGGTTAAAAATTCATGTATTTGGTTAAAAATTTAAGTATTTTGGTAGGAAGTCTAAATTTGGTCAGAAATTTAATTTTTTTGTTGTGAGTTTAACTATTTTGAAGAAACTTCGTCTTTTTGGTTTAAGAATGCTAGAAAATTCAACTATTTGGTTGGAAATTAACTTTTTGATTGAAAATTAATATTTTCGGTATGGAAACTCAACCATGTGGTTGAAAATTAACTTCTTTTATTGAAAATTTAACTATTTTGTTGAAAATTCGCCTCTTAGGTTTGAAAATGGTAGAAAATTCAAATATTTGATTGAAAATTCATATATTTTGTTAACAAATTAAGTATTTTGATAGAAAGTCCGAATTTGGTTAAAAATTACTTTTTTGTTGGAAATATAACGGTTTTATTGGAAATTAGTCTTTTTAGTTTAAAATGTTAGAAAATTCAACTATTTGGTTGCAAATTAACTTTTGTATTGAAAATTAATATTTTTGGTACGAAAATTCAACCATTTGGTTGAAAATTCATGTATTTGGTTACAAATTTAAGTATTTTGGTAGACAGTCTAAGTTTGGTCGAAAATTAACTTTTTTGTTGCGAGTTTAACTATTTTGAAGAAAATTCGTCTTTTTGGTTTAAGAATGCTATTGGTTGTAAATTCATTTATTTTGTAAAAAATATCAAGTATTCTGCTAGAAAGTCCAAATTCGGTGAAAAATTAACTTTTTTGTTGGAAATATAACTGTTTTGTTGGAAATTAGTCGGTTTAGTTTGAAAATGTTAGAAAATTCAACTATTTGGTTGAATATTAACTTTTTGAGGAAAATTGATATTTTTGGTATGAAAATTCAACCATTTGGTCGAAAATTAACTTTTTTGTTGCGAGTTTAACTATTTTGAAGAAAATTCGTCTTTTTGGTTTAAGAATGCTATTGGTTGTAAATTCATATATTTTGTAAAAAAAAATTAAGTATTCTGATAGAAAGTCCAAATTTGGTGAAAAATTAACTTTTTTGATGGAAATATAACTGTTTTGTTGGAAATTAGTCGGTTTAGTTTGAAAATGTTAGAAAATTCAACTATTTGGTTGAAAATTAACTTTTGTATTGAAAATTGATATTTTTTAGATGAAAATTCATGTACTTCGTTGAAAATGTGTCTTTTTTGGTAGAAAATGAATATTTTGGGTTGAAAATGTAAGTAACTGGTTGGTTAAAAATTCATATTTTTGATTGAACATTCATAATTTTAGTTCAAAATTAATTTCTTTGGTTGAAAATGTATTTTTTTGACTTGAAAACACAACTAAAATGTGTTTAAAATATATTTAGAAACAAAATTTTGTTGCGTTAATATTATTAATCTTCTAGGTGTATGATTGGTTTTATACCTCGAAGAATTTAGAAATTATGTTTTCTATTACCTTGACTTCTTTTATCATTTAAATTTAGTGCCCTTTCCAATATGAAGCGATACATTTTTCCGCGAAATTGAAATAATGTAATTATTATTAAACGTAGAAAATGCGATTTTTTACATCCTAATTTAAAATGCTCATAAATGTCAGTACCGCCAGGCTACTTTTTTTTTCTTTTAGGACTACACCACTGTCTCTTCCCTCCCTAACAATCACTAATTTGAATCTAATTTAATTAAATTTAATTTTAAATAAAAAATTAATTAATCTAATTTAATAAAATTTCAGTTTCCAATGACGAATCTGACAGTGATATAGAGAAATTATTACGGGAGACTGTCAGAGGAGAATCGCCGGTAGCTGCTGTTCGCGAATTTTTGCGAAAGCATCCTGACAGGGTAGACGCGAGAGCAGGAGGTCCTGGTGGAGGAAAAAAGACTTGTTTGCAGGTGGCTGCTCATCAGGGTCAGCGTGAATTGTGCATTCTTCTCTTGGATGCTGGTGCTTCCCTTCACGCCGCTGATGAAGATGGAGACACGCCTTTGCATTATGCAGCCTTTGGGTAAAATTAAATAAAAAAAGAACTTTCCTAAATGATAAGTCTAGGCCTCGCATGAAAATTTGATTTTTTTAATCAGGGTCCTTTTTAGGTCCTTTTATCTATTTATTTATAGGTCCTTTCATTTATTTATAGGTCCTTTTTATCAGGGTCTTTTTTAATCTAGTGTCCTGGAAATCCTTGAAAACCTGGAAAAGTCCTTGAATTTTGCTCACGATTCTGGAATTTTTGTTCGTTTAAAGAAAAAATAGTTTTTTAAAGTTTTTCTCTGCTGAACGAAAAAAGATTACCTTTTTAGCAAGAGTCTGTTTATTTTATTACGGTGAAAATCACGAAACTACAATCAAAATGATATTTGAATATTAATGGTTAGAGCAAATAAAAAATTCGTTGGGACAAAGTTAGAGAATTTTGAAAATGAAGCTTGGGACTTCACTGATATAATGTTCTTGTTAGTAATTTATTTGGTTGCAAATTCAAGAATTTGTATTAAAAAGTCATACTTTTTATTTGAAATATTTACTATTACATTATTCGCTGAGAATTAATATTTTTTAGTAGAAAATTCGTCTTTTCGGTTGAAAATGCCTTTTTTGGTTGAAAAATAATTTTTAAACTGAAAGCGTAACTATTTTTGGCTGAAAATTGGTATTTTTTAAATTGAAAATTCAACCACTTGAGTAAAACATGAACCACTTTGTAAAAAATTTATTTGTTTGAGGGTTGATCTCCTTCATTGAAAATTTAAATATTTTGCTGAAAATTCTTTTTTTCATTTAGCATTAATTTTTTTAACCTACAAATGTAACTTTTCCATTTTTTTTTGCTTGAATTCAATCTTTTCAAGTCAAAAATTGGTATTTATTGAAGAAAACTAATCCTGTTGGTGGAAATTTTCTCTCTGTTGATTAACACTGCAATTTTTTGGGTAAAAGTGAACTTTTTTGTTGAAAATTCGTATTTTTGGATTGAAAATGCTGTCTTTTGGCTTGAATGTTCAACGATTTCTTTGACATTTTTTCCTGTCTTGGATAAAAAATCTTTATTTGTTGAAAATTCGTCTTTTTGATTAGAAAATTCGCCTCATTGGTAGAAAATTAATAATTTCAGTTTGAAAATTCAGCTATTTAGTTGAAATCTTTTTTACTGAAAATGAATCATTTTTAGTTGAAAATTAAATTATTTGTTTGCAAATTGGTTCATTTTGTTGAAAATTTGCCTTCTTTGGCAGAAAATTAATTTTCTTTGTTGAAAATTCTTCGTTTTGCTTAAGAATTCATCTTTTTAGGTTAAAAGTTAAACCATTTCTTTAAAAATTTAACTATTTTGTTGAATTTTTTTTCATTCAACTCTTTGGTTGAAAATTTAACTAATTTATTGAAAATTTGTTTTTTTGTTGTAATTTCATCTCTTTTTTATGAGGAAGTTTATTCTCTGAATTAAAAATTCAACTGCCTGGTTGGAATCTAAAAAAACTTTAATAAGAATCATTTTATTGGCTGAAAATTGACCTATGTTGTTGAAAATTGATCGTTTTATTTGAAAATTCTACTATTAAATTATACATTAAAAATCCACCTTTTTTGGTTTAAAATTCAACCTTTTGGTTGAAGGTAGAACTACTTTGTTAAAAACTCATTTTATTTGTTGAAAATTGAACTATTCTGTCAAAAATTATTTTTTTTTTGCATTCAATTTTTTTCCAGAAAAATGTAACTATTCCAGTTTTGGTTGAAAATTCATATTTTTTTCAGTAAATTTATATTTTTTTGGTAGAAATTAAAAATCTTCTTAATTGAAAATTCAACTAATTGTTTGAAAATTAAACTACTTTTCTTTAAATTTATTATATTGATTGAAGACTTAACTATTTTGTTGAAAATCTTTTTTTTCTACGAAAATTAATTTTTTTATCTGAGAATTTAACTATTCCATTTTTGGATGGAATTTTATCATCTTTAGTAGAAAATTCAACTATTCGCTAGAAAATGTATGTTATTATTTGTTTGCAAATTGGTTTCATTTTGTTGAAAATTTGTCTTTTTTTGGTAGAAAATTAATTTTCTTTGTTGAAAATTCGTCGTTTTGGTTAAGAATTCATCTTTGTAGGTTAAAAGTTAAACTATTCGGTTAGAAATTTAACTATTTTGTTGATTTTTTTCTTTGAAAATTCAACTCTGGTTCAAAAATTTAACTCTTTTTTTTGATAATTCCGTTTTTGTTGTTGTTTAAATACCAACTATTTTTTTTTTCTTTGAGAATTCGTCTTTTTGTCGAAAATTCCAACTTTCGTTTTGAAAATTCAACTATTTTTGGTGAAAGTTTAATAGTTTTTTTCAACAATTTGGTTAAAAAATCAACTTATTTGTTGATTTTAGAGGCGTATGAGAAATTTTGCGAATGACACTTTTTCATTTCCACTAGACCGACAATTTCTACTATGTTTTGTGGAAAGTATTTTTTACTGTAAAAAAAGTACCTGGAAAAGTGTATTTTTTTGTCCTGGAAAATCAGGAAAAGTCCTGGAATTTTTGTTTGAAGAAATGCTAGACACCCTGTTTTCGTTGAAAATTCAATCATTTCGTTGAAAATTCACGTAATTTTTTAAAGAAACGATTTTTTAGTAGAAAATTATATTTTCCTTTGAAAGTTACTTTTCTTGTTTAAAAATTCTTCTTTTCGATTAAAAATTTTAGTATTCCAGTTAAATATTGATCATTTTAGTTGAAAATTCATCTTTTTCAGGTTGGAAAGAAAATTGGTTGAAAGTTAAACTCTTTTGTTTAAAATTAATTTTGTTGTTGTTGAAGATTCATCTTTTTAATTAAAAATTCATTTCTTCGATTGAAAAATGAGCTGTTTAAATGAAAACTTTTCAACATGTTTTTTGGTTGAAAATTATTATTTTTCGACTAAAAACGTAACATTCATTTTTTGACTAAAAATTTAATTATTCAATTTTTCGTTGACAAATTATCTTTTTTAATTCAAAATTCGTCTTTTTTCGTAGAAATTAATCTTCTTGATTCAAATTAAACTTTTTGGTCAAAAATTGAATTATTCTAGTTAAAGATTCATCATTTCAGTTAAAAATTCATCTTTCTGGTTCAAAATTCAACTATCCCTGTTAAATATTTACAAATGTATTTGAAAGTTCATCACTTTGTTTGAAAGTGTAACTATTTTTATAAAGTTAGTTTTTTTTTGTTGAAAGTTAGTTTTTTTTGTTTAAAGTAATTTTTTAACTGAAAAATGTTAACATTCCATTTTCAGTTAAAAATTATTATTTTTTTAGTTCAAAATTCCACTATTTGGTTGAAAATTTGTCTTCTTTAATTAGAAATTCAACTATTTCGTTATAAATTCATTTATTTTGTTGAAAAATGGTATTTTTTGGTAAAAAATCCTTTGAAATCCATTCCAATTTTTTAAATGTTCAAATCCGCTTCAATCTTGAACATTTTTTGAAATCCCGTGGAATCTTTTAAAATACTCTAAAAGCAGCATTCAGAAATGCTTTGAAATATTTTGGAAATCTTTAAAATCCTTTGAATTTTTTAAATTACTCTAAAATTTGTATTAGGAATTTCTTAAAATCCCCTGAAATCTTGAAAAAAATGTTAAATCCCTTGGAATCTTTCAAATTACTACAAAAGCAGCATTCAAAAATGCTTTGAAATGTTTTGAAAATATTTGAAATCTTTAAAATCCCTTGCAATTTTTTTAATCTCTTGAAAATTTTAAAATTACTCTAAAATCTTTTAAATCCTCTGAAATCCATTCCATTCGATGAAAAAAATTTGATAACTTTGAAATCCTCGGAAATCAGATGTAACTTCTTGAAACTCTTAAAATCCCTGGAAATTCTCTGAAACAATTAAAATCCTTTAAACCCACTTGGAATTTGTCGAAATCTTTCAAATCTCTTGAAATTTGTTTGAACATTTTTAAATTACCCTAACAATTTTTAAATCTTCTGGAATACATTCAAATTTTTACGTACATTATCTTGAAATTTTCAAAATCTCTTAAAATGTGTTTAAAAATGTTGAAATCAGATGAAATTTCTTAAAATACCTTAAAATCTCCTGAAATCTGGAAAAAAATTTAAAATCCCTTGAAATCTTTTAAAATAAGTACTACGAAGCAGCATTCAGAAATGCTTTGAAAATTTTTTGAAAATTTCTGAAATTTTTTGAAATCCCTTGAAATTTTTTAAATTACTCTACAATTTTCTTAATCCTCTGCAATTCATTCAATTCCATGAAAAATTTCAAAAACTTAAAATCCTCGGAAATCAGATAAAAGTTCTTGAAACTCTTAAATCCCTTGTAATTCTCTGACATTAATTTAAATTCTTTAAAACCCCTTGGAATTTGTTAAAATCTTTAAAATCCCTTGAATTTTTTATTTTGAAATTTTTTAAATTACCTTAAAATTTTTGTAATCAAATTTCTTTCAAATTTTGTATGTACATTATCTTGAAATTTGTAATATCTCTTAAAATTTGGTAAAAATGTTGAAATTAGATGAAATTTCTTGAAATATCTTAAAATCCCCTAAAATCCTGAAAATTGTTTGAAATCCCTTGGAATCTTTTAAAATACTCTAAAAGCAGCATTCAGAAATGCTTTAAAATGTTTTGAACATTTTTTAAATCTTCAAAATCCCCTGAAATTTTCGAAATCTCATGAACATTTTGAAATTACTCTAAAATTTCTTTAATCCTCTGAAATCCATTACATTCCATGAAAAATTCGAAAAACTTGAAATCCTCGGAAATCAGATGAAAGTTCTTGAAACTCTTAAAATTCCTCGCAATTCTTTGATGTTAATTTAAATCCTTTAAAACTCCTTGGAATTTGTTAAAATCTTTAAAATTCCTTAAATTTTTTTTTAATTTTGAAATTTTTTAAATTACCTTAAAATTTTTGTAATCAAATTTCTTTCAAATTTTGTATGTACATTATCTTGAAATTTGTAATGTCTCTTAAAATTTGGTTGAAAATTTTGAAATCAGATAAAATTTCTTAAAATTTCTTAAAATCCCCTGAAATCTTAAAAACAATTTTTAATCCCTTGGAATCGTTTAAAATATGTACTACAAAAGCAGCATTCGGAAATACTTTGAAATGTTTTGGAAATGTTTAAAATATTTAAAATTACTCTAAAATTTGTTTAATTCTCTGAAATCCATTCCATTTGATGAAAATTTTGAAAACTTTGAAATCGCTGGATATTCTCTTGAATTGATTAATATCCTTTAAAACCCCTTGGAATTTGTTAAAATCTTAAAAATCTTCTGAATTTTTTTTTAAATGTTGAAGCCCCTTGACATTTTTTTAATTACCCGACAGTTTTAAAAATCCTCTGAAATCCATTCGAATTATCTTGAAATTTGTAATACCTCTTAAAAGTTTGGTTAAAAATGTTGAAATCAGATAAAATTTCTTGAAATGTCTTGAAATCCCCTGAAATCTTGAAAAAATTTAAAACCCCTTAGAATATTTTAAAATACTACAAAAGCAACATTCAGAAATACTTTGAAATGTTTTGGAAGTTTTTGAAACTCTTAGAATCCCTAGAAATTTTTTTAATTACTTCAAAATTTTTTAATCCTCTGAAATCCATTCCATTTCATGAAAAATTTGAAATCCTTGGAAATTCTCTGAAATCAATTAAAATCCTTCAAGCCCCCTTGGAATTTGTTAAAATCTTAAAAATCTTCTGAATTTTTTTTAAATGTTGAAGCCCCTTGACATTTTTTTAATTACCCGACAGTTTTAAAAATCCTCTGAAATCCATTCGAATTATCTTGAAATTTGTAATACCTCTTAAAAGTTTGGTTAAAAATGTTGAAATCAGATAAAATTTCTTGAAATGTCTTGAAATCACCTGAAATCTTGAAAAAATTTAAAACCCCTTAGAATATTTTAAAATACTACAAAAGCAACATTCAGAAATACTTTGAAATGTTTTGGAAGTTTTTGAAACTTTTAGAATCCCTAGAAATTTGTTTAATTACTTCAAAATTTTTTAATCCTCTGAAATCCATTCCATTTCATGAAAAATTTGAAATCCTTGGAAATTCTCTGAAATCAAATAAAATCCTTCAAGCCCCCTTGGAATTGGTTAAAATCTTTAAAATCCCTTGAAATTTTTTCAAAAATGTTGAAATCCCTGGACGTTTTTTAAATTACCCGAAAGTTTTAAAAATCCTCTGAATTCCATTCAATTTTTGTACGTACATAAACTTGAAATTTATAATATCCCTTAAAGTTTGGTTAAAAATTTTTAAATCAGATAAAATTTCTTGAAATATCTTAAAATCGCCTGAAATCTTGAAAAAAATGTAAAACTCTTTAGAATATTTTAAAATACTACAAAAGCAACATTCAGAAATTCTTTGAAATGTTTTGGACATTTTTGAAATGTTTAAAATCCCTTAAAATTGTTTTAATCACTCTAAAATTTTTTTAATTCACTGAAATCCATTCCATTTCATGAAAAATTTGAAATCCTTGGAAATTCTCTCAAATCAATTAAAATCCTTTAAAACCCCTCGGAATTGGTTAAAATCTTTCAAATCTCTTGAAATTTTTTCAAAAATGTTGAAATCCCTGGACGTTTTTTAAATTACCTGAAAGTTTTAAAAATCCTCTGAATTCCATTCAATTTTTGTACGTAAATTAACTCAAAATTTACAATATCTCTTAAAGTTTGGTTAAAAATTTTGAAACCAGATAAAATTTCTTGAAATGTCTTGAAATCCCCTAAAATCTTGAAAAAAAGGTAAAACCCCTTAGAATATTTTAAAATACTACAAAAGCAACATTCGGAAATACTTTGAAATGTTTAAAATCCCTTAAAATTGTTTTAATTACTCTAACATTTTTTTAATTCACTGAAATCCATTCCATTTCATGAAAAATTTGAAATCCTTGGAAATTCTCTGAAATAAATTAAAATCCTTTAAAACCCCTTGGAATTGGTTAAAATTTTTAAAATCTCTTGAAATGTTTTCAAAAATGTTGAAATCCATGGACGTTTTTTAAATTAACCGAAAGTTTTAAAAATCCTCTGAATTCCATTCAATTTTTGTACGTACATTAACTTGAAATTTATAATATCTCGTAAAGTTTGGTTAACAATTTTTAAACCAGATAAAATTTCTTGAAATGTCTTAAAATCGCCTGAAATCTTGAAAAAAATGTAAAACTCCTTAGAATATTTTGAAATATACAAAGGCAACATTCAGAAATACTTTGAAATGTTTTGGTAGTTTTTGAAATTCTTAGAATCCCTAGAAATTGTTTTAATTACTTAAAAAAATTTTTAATTCTCTGAAATCCATTCCATTTCATGAAAAATTTGAAAACTTTGAAACACCTGGAAATTCTCTGAAATCAATTTAAATCCTTTAAAACCCCTTGGAATTTGTTAAAATTTCTCGAAACTTTTGTGAAAAATTTGAAATTCCTTGAAAACTTTTGAAATGTTCGATTTTTGAGATGGCCGATATGTGATTTTTTTTAGCCAATCAGTGAAGAAGTTTGGAAATATGTTCAAAGGCAAATTCCGAGGCCTGGAAGTCAAATTTAAATTTTAGCCAACTTATAAATTTGTTTATTTTTTAACAGTGATCAGCCGGAAATAATGGAATTGCTCCTGGCTCGAGGTGCGCCTATAAATGTGGTGAATAATGGAAAATGTAGCGCCCTGCATGTGGCAGTGAACAAACAACAGGCACAATGCGTTCACACTTTATTGCGACATGGCTGTGATGTAAATCTTCAAGATTCGTACGGAGATACCGCATTGCACGACGCAATTGGAAAGGATGCGCTTGATATTATAGACGCTCTTTGTGCCTGCGAGAGATTGGATTTCACGCTTCGAAATAAGCGGGGATTTAATGTTTTGCACCACGCGGCACTTAAGGGAAATGCCTAGTAAGTAGCTACAATCAGTCTGACAAAAATCTGGGCGGTCGTTTTAATTGAGGAAAAAAATTCCTTGTTTTTTGCCGATTCGCAAAAATGAAATCAAAGAATTTGAACTCTTAAACTCAAATTTTTTCATTTAAAGTAATCAAAACTGAACTGCAAATTAGAGCACTCAAACTTGGATCTATATTAAGTTTTTAACTTTAGAAATTGAAGTTTAAATTTTTTTAAATTTATAAATTTTTAGTTCAAGCGATAATTTATACTTTCTAATTTAATGAAATAACAAAAATGTTTAAAAGAAAAAATTGGCCTTTTCCAATTCTGAAAAATAATTAATAACCAAAATTACCTCTCTTCCAACTCGATATAAATCTTAAAAATAAAAAATAAAATGTTCCTATTCTAATTCAGAAAAAATTAAAATATACATCTCTTCCAACTCAATAAAAATGATTTGAAAACAGAGCCTCTTCCAATTAAAAAAAAATCAAATTAAAATTTTAAACAATTTTAAACTTCTTCCAATTCTGAAAAATAATTAATAACCAAAATTTCCTCCCTTCCAACTCGATATAAATCTTAAAAATAAAAAATAAAATGTTCCTATTCTAATTCAGAAAATAACTAAAATTTCCTCTCTTCCAACTCGATAAAAATCATAAAAACAAAAAAAACCTCTTCCAATTGAGGAAAAATTGAATTTCGAAATTTCCTCTCTTCCAACTCAATAAAAATATTATAAATAAAAAAATTCCGCCTTCAACTTAATGAAAATGATAAAAACAAGAAAAGGGCCTCTTCGAATTCTAAAATAAAAATAAATAGTCAAAATGACGTCTCTTCCAACTCAATAAAAATTATTTAGAAAAAGAGCCTCTTCCAATTCAGAAAAAATATAATTAAAATTTAAAACAATTTTAAATTAAATGCAGTTGAAATGTTAAATTTACAATTTTTAACTTTTATAAATGGAAGAGTTCAAAGCTTTCTGATTAATAAATCAATAAAAATTTTTAAAAGAAAAAATTGGCTTCTTCCAATTCTGAAAAATAATTAATAACCAAAATTTCCTCCCTTCCAACTCGATATAAATCTTAAAAATAAAAAATAAAATGTTCCTATTCTAATTCAGAAAAAAATTAAAATTTCCTCTCTCCCAACTCGATAAAAATCATAAAATCAAAAAAAAAACTCTTCCAATTGAGGAAAAATTTAATTTTGAAATTTCCTCTCTTTCAATTCAATAAAAATATTATAAATAAGAAATTACCCTCTTCCATCTCATAAAGGAGTTGAAAATAAAAAAAATTCCGCCTTCAACTCAATAAAAATGATAAAAACAAAAAAAGGGCCTCTTCGAATTCTAAAATAAAAATAAATAGTAAAAATGACGTCTCTTCCAACTCAATAACAATTATTTAAAAAAGAGCCTCTTCCAATTCAGAAAAAATTTAATTAAAATTTAAAACAATTTTAAATTAAATGCTGTTGAACTGTTAAATTTATCATTTTTAACTTTAATAAATGGAAGAGTTCAAAGATTTCTGGTTAATAAATCAATAAAAATGTTAAAAAGAAGAAATTGGCTTCTTCCAATTCTGAAAAATAATTAATAACCAAAATTTCCTCCCTTGTAACTCGATATAAAGCTCAAAAATAAAAAATATCCCTCTTAAAATTCAGAAAAAATTGAATTTCGAAATTTCCTCTCTTTCAACTCGATAAAAATTCTTGAAAACAAAAAATGTCTCGTCCAATTCAGAAAAAATTAAATTTTGAAATTTCCTTTCTTCCAACTCAATTAAAATGTTATAAATGAAAAAATACCATCTTATATTTCAGAGAAAAAAAAGGTTGAATGTAAGAAGTATCCCCTTTTAACTCAATAAAAATGATAAAAGCAAAGAAAGAGCCTCTTCCAATACAGAAAAAAAATAAATAACGAAAATTGCATCTCTTCCAACTCAATAAAAATGTTTCCAATTGAAAATTTTTTAATTAAATGCCGTTGAACTGTTACATTTTTAATGTTTAACTTTTATAAATTGAACAGTTCAAAGATATCTGCTTAATAAATCAATAAAAACGTTTTAAAAGAAAAAAATTGGCCTCTTCTAATTCTAAATAATAATTAATAACAAAAATTTCCTCCCTTCCAACTCGATTTAAATCTCAAAAATAAAAAAAATGTTCCTATTCTAATTCATAAAAAATTTTAATTTCCTCCCTTCCAACTCGATCAAAAACTTTATTTTTAAATTCCCTCTTCCACTCTCTTATATTTAAAAAAAAAAGATTGATAATAACAAGTTTCCCTCTTCAACTCAATAAAAATGATAAAACCAAAAAAAGGCCTCTTCCAATTCAAAAATAAAACTAGGGTAGACCAGGGCGAGATGAGAATAGTTATCATTTTTAGTGAAATATCTAAGATCTATATTATTCGTTTTCTTTTTCGTTGAAAATTAATTTTTTACTGAAAATTTAACTATTGCAGTTGAAAATTAAATTATTTTGTTGAAAAATCTTTTTTTTTTTTGCAGGCAAATAATTTTTTTAAGTGAAAATGTAGTCAACTTTTGTTGAGCATTTATCTTTTTTAGTTGAAAATGTATGTATTTCGTTAAAAATTCGTCTTTTTTGTTATAAAAATTAATCTTCTTTGTTGAAAATTTAACTGTTCCAGTTACTCATTCATTATTTTAGTTGAAAGTTAGTATAAAAATATTTAGTATAAAAATTGATCTCTTTTAGTTGAAAATTCAACCATTTGTTTGAAAATTCGCCTTTATTGAGAGAAAATTAATCTTCTTGGTTGAAAATTCATTTATTTCAGTTAAAGACTCATCATTTTGTTTTAAAATTAATATTTTTCGTTTAAAAATTAACTACTTGGTTGATAGTTAAATTTTCTGGAATTTTTTTTTATTTTTGTTCGTTTAAAATTCAACCATTTGTTTGAAAGTTCGTCTTTTTTTATAGAAAATTAATCTTCTTGATTGAAAATCACCCGTTTGTTTTAAAATACATAATTTTATTTGAAAATTTATCTTTTTGGTCAGAAATTTACTTATTTTTTTGAAAATTCGTCTTTTTTAAATTAATTCTACTGTTTTTTATATTACATTAAAATCTTTTTTCGTTATTGTACCAACTATTACATTTTTCGTTAACAATTCATCTGTTTTAGTCAGAAAAATGCAACCATTTTGTTAAAAGATGGAAATAAAATTACAATTCAACTATTCTATTTGTGTTTGAAAATTGATCTTTTTTAGTTGGAAATTCAACTATTTGGTTGCAAGTTCGAATTTCGTTCAAAAGTTATATTTTTTGGCAGACAATTGGTTAAAAATTTAACTATTTGGTTGAAAATATATTTATTTTGTTGAAAAGACGTCTTTTCGGTTGAAAATTATTTTTTTTAGCTGAAATGTAACTATTACTCCAGATGAATATTCGATAGTTTTAGTTAAAATTTAATCTCTTTGGTTGCACATTCATTTTTTGACTAAAAATTTAATTATTCAATTTTTGGCTGAAGAAATACAGTTTTCAGTTGAAAATTCGTCTTTTTTAGTAGAAATTAGTCTTCCTGGTTGAAAATTCATCTTTTTGGTCCAAAATTTTATTATTCTAGTTAAAGATTCATCATTTCACTGAAAAATTCATCTTTTTGATTTAAAGTTCAACTATTCCAGTTAAATATTCACAATTTTATTTGAAAATTCATGACTTTGTTTGAAAATGTAACTACCTTTTTGAAAGTTAGTTTTTTTTTGGTTGAAAGTAGTTTTTCAACTGAAAATTTAACTTATTCCAATTGAAAATTCTATAGTTGTGGTTGAAAATCCATCTGTTTTGTTAAACGTTAATTTTTTAAATTTGAAATTGAATTATTCAAGTTTAATCTTTAAATTAAAGTTAAAAATTAAGTTTAAAGTTAAATCGATATTTACTGGTTGAAAATTCAACTGTTTTCAGGGTGCACAGTTTTTCCTTTTTTTTCTTAGTGTCCCCTTTTTTCCTGAAATTTCCCCTTTTTTCATTTTAGTTCAAATGTAAAAAGTTAAATACCTAATTAAAAAATGGAACATTCCAAATTCATCAACTGCAATTTTGAATGTTTTAACTTGAACAATATTTAATTTTTTTAAATCTTTACTTGAAAATTTAACTATGAAACTTTTTTTTCTTTGAAAATTATTATTTTTTCAACTCACAATTGTAATATTCTATTTGTGTTTGACAATTGATATTTTTAGTAGGAAATTCGACTATTTGGTTGCAAGTTCAAAATTTATATTTTTTGGCAGAAAATTTGTTAAAAATTTAACTATTTGGTTGAAAATATATTTATTTCGTTGAAAAGCCGTCTTTTTGATTGAAAATTAAACTGCTTTGTTAAAAATTTATTTTTTTTAAGCTGAAAATTGCAATTTTTGATTGAAAATTATTTTTTGTATTGAAAGCTTATATTTTTGAGTTAAAAATCTTTTTTGCGATTTTTGAACGTTATGAACACCACGAAAATAAATTTATCCCATGAATAAAAAATAATAACATGTTTCTTTGGTTCAAGGTCGCTCTATTTCAGGTTCGAATCAATCCAAAAAACATTTTTTTTGTATATTTTCAAGAAAATTTAAATAAGGCAAATTTTTTTTAATTTAAAAAAATTTTTAAATAGTAAATTAAAGAAAGAGTACAGAAGTTATTAACCGATTTCAACATTTTTTCTTTAGTTATTTTGGATGTCCACCCACAAATTGTTATCCTCAGCTCAAACGATTCGATTAATTTTAGCATTTTTACTTCGCTCTACTGAAGAGTGTAGTTTTAAACTAAAATTGAAAGTATTAATTATAGTAAGGAAGAAATGACAAATCCGGGAAAGAAATATTTATGAGAACGATGTTAAACATATCCAAGTTGTGTATTTAACTAATTTTATTTTTTTCTCGCACTTTTTTATATCACTATGAATGGACTTCTAACGACCTGAGTATATTAAATTTTTAAAAATAAATTCTTTAATGGCAGAAAACATTGAAAATTATTTTAAAATATAACATTTCATTTAAAAAAATTGTTTGTTCTTTTCGACATATAAAAATAAATGTTTAATTTTTCCCTTTTTCGTGAGAAAATTATCCTATTTTCCCTTTTTTGAGCCCCTTTTGCACTGTGATCCTGTGTTTTGTAAAAATTGGTATTTTTGGCTTAAAAACTCAATAATTTGGTTGAAAAATAACCTATTTTGCTGAAATCCGTTAACAATTCATCTGGTTCAGTCAGAAAAATTCAACCGTTTTGTTGAAAGTTGAACTCCTTTCTTAAACATACATTTTTTTCTTGAAGATTCATAATTTTGGTGGAAACTTTGTCTTTTTTGGTAAAAAAAATCTTTCTTTCGAGCCCTGTTTATATAAGTTCAAAGAAAAAATTGGACTTTTTTTGAAAAACATAGAAAAAAATTCAAATACAACTTCGTAGACATTTTTTTTTCAAAAATCGCAAAAATACGTATTGCCCAATTTCCTCTAAAAACATATTTTGTCCCCGAGAGATTCTGCGACTTTCAAGTGTAGATCCTTCCTGATTTGAAATTGATTCTTGGTCCAGGGTTTCAGCAGACATCCTGGTAAATAAAATCAATGAAAAGAGCTAGTGGTAACTAATTAATTAATTAATTAATGATTGATTATAGTGCCACGGAGAAAGTAGTAGCGAGAGCTCAGCATCTGGTGAACGTGAAAAAGGACGACGGTTTTGCAGCTTTACACCTTGCGGCCTTGAACGGACACCGGGAAGTTTCAGCGATCCTTCTTTCGCCGACAGGTGGTCGAGCTAATGTCGATTTGCGGAATAATCGACGGCAAACTCCTCTGCACTTGGCGACTTCTCAGGGTCATTGGGCTGTCGCGGAGCTTCTCGTTAGTCACAAAGCAGAAATCGCAAGTACTGATGAAGATGGAGACACTGCACTGCATATCGCTATCAAGAAAAGTAGGAATCAACCGACGGCTGTCACTCCGGAAAGCTGTAGGGATTCGCCTTTAACTTATGTGGTAAGCTGAAAGTAATCGAATTTTGTTGTTGTAGGGGTAGAGTTCTTAATTAAATGCCCAAGAATTTATGTTGAGCCAATTACAGGGCTCAGAACGCGTTACTTTTTAGTAATTTACGTTAATCAGGGTGTCTAGCGTCCTGGAAATCCTTGAAAACCTGGAAAAATCCTTGAATTTTTTTCCTGCCTGAAAAAACCTGGAAAAGTCCTTCAATTTTGCGAATCGTCCTGGAATTTTTATTACCTTGAGGAAAAAAATTTGTTTGTCAATTTTTACTTTGCTGAAAAAAAAGACTGTTGCATGAACCCTCTTTTTGTAGATCAAAATTGAATCTGTTTGGTTGAAAATTAATCTTGTTTGCTTGAGGATTCAACTATTGTGTTTAAAAATTTTGGTTCAACCACTTTGTTAAGAAATCACTTTTTTGTTGAAGATTCATATTTTTCGTTGAAAATTCATCTCTTTGGTTGAAAGTTGAACTATTTTGTTGAAAATTGATCTTTTTCAATTAAAAATTCAACTTCGCGAGTAAAAGTTAAACTACTTTGTTGAAAATTTATTTATTTTTTTCATGAAGGTTTATCTTATTGTGGCTAATCACTATTCAATTCAGGTATACCTATTTCTGAGCTGTCTTGAATTATTTTGAAATATTTCAGGAAATTTCTAAAGTTTTCGATAAATTTCATTAATTTGAACGGATTTTTAAGATTTTAGGGTATTTTCAAAAATTCTAAGGCCTTTTTCAAAAGCTTTTAATTTGAAATATTTTAGGGAATTTAAAAATATTCCAAGTAATTTTCAATTAATTTCATTAATTTGATGGGTTTTTAAGGCGTTTGGAATATTTAGTGATGAAGACTTTTTTTTAATTTCGAAAGATATGGAATGATTTTACAGGACTTAAAAGGTTTAAAAATATTTTAAATGATTTCACAGGATTTTATAAGATTTCCGATGATTTCAATGATTTTAAGGGATTTTAATAAATTTTTCAAGATTTCGGAAAATATCGCCAGATTTAATAGAATTTCACGGGATTTAATAATATTTTAGTGGATTTTAAAGAATTTATTCAAGAAGAGTGAGGTATTTCGTAGGGTTTCTAAATTTGAAATAATTTTTCTAGAATTCACCCTGAATTCTTGTAAAAGTTTGGAATTCTTTTGAATTTTTTAATTCACTTGAATTTTTCTAAATTTACTTAATTCTACGTAATTCAATGGATTTTTTGGGTGCAAGTTTTCGTTTAATTGATCCTGGGGATTAATTCACAACATGATCAAAGGATTTGAAATATTTTGAAATCTTTTTTCAAATTCCTTGGTATTTCCAAGATGTTTAAAGAATTTAAAAAGATTTTTAATATTTTATGTTATTTTAAAAGATTCCCAAAACTTTTTTTACTTATTTCAATAGTTTGAAGGGATTTCAAAGACTCTTAAATATTTTAGGGTATTCGAAAAGATTTCAAGGCATTTTCATGAGATTTAAACAATTTCAAGGGTTTTCCGAGAGTTTTGAAAATGTTAAGATATTTAAAAAATGTATTCATAAGAAGTGAGGGATTTTATAGGGTTTCAAAAATTTCAAGAGATTTTCAAATATTTATTGCAATTCATTTGGAATTCGCCCTGGATTCTCATCA
This sequence comes from Andricus quercusramuli, assembly GCA_932178445.1. NCBI lineage: Eukaryota > Metazoa > Arthropoda > Insecta > Hymenoptera > Cynipidae > Andricus > Andricus quercusramuli. The sequence goes on from CAKNXH010059001.1 coordinate 24,467, forward strand.
ATTTAACCTTACTTGTTTTAAATCCTTTTGAATTCTTCTAAATTCACTCAATTTAACTCAATTCAGTGGATTCTTAAAAAGTTTTTGTTTAATTCATCTTGAAGTCTTTCAAAAGTAATAAATATTTTTGAATTGTTTTGAATTCTCTTGATCGTTTTTTAAATTTAGTTTAATTTTTCATGAATTTCATCGAATTCTTCTCGGTTCCCTTAAATTCCTCTAAATTCACTTAAATTTTACTGAAATAAATTGGATTTTTTCGATATTAAAAAATTTGTCCAACTCATATGAATTTTTTAGAATTTGTCTTGAATTGTTTTGTCGTCATTAGCCACTTTTTGATAAGAAATTAGTAGGGTTTCAAAGAAAACTTGAACCACTTTGTTAAAAATTTATTTCTTTGAGGGTTGATCTCTTTGATTGAAAATTTGAATATTTTGCTGAAAATTCTTTTTTTCATTTAAAATTAATTTTTGAAACTACTAATGTAACATTTCCATTCTTTTTTTGCTGAAATTTAATCTTTTCAAGTCAAGAATTGGTCATTATTGGTAGAAAACAAATCCTGTTGGTGGACATTTTCTCTTTTTTGATTAAAACTGCAATTTTTTATTGAAATTTCGTATTTTTGGGTTGAAAATGCTGTCTTTAGCTTGAATGTTCAACAATTCCGTTGACATTTTTTCCTGTCTTTACTGAAAAATCTTTATTTATTGATAATTCGTCTTTTTTATTAGGAAATTCGTCTCTTTGGCATTCAAAATTCACCTTTTTTGATTTGAAATTCAACATATTGGTTGAACGTAGAACTACTTTGTTAAAAAGTCATTTCATTCGTTGAAAATTGAACTATTCTGTCAAAAAAAAATGCTTTGCTTAAAATTTTTTTTTTTTTTTTGCTGAAAATTTAACTATTCCATCTTTGGTTGAAAATTCATTTTTCCATTTAATTTATCTTTTTTGTTAGAAATTAAAAATCTTCTTAATTGAAAATGCAACTATTCGGTTGACAATCTATATTATTATTTGTTTGCAAATTGGTTTATTTTGTTGAAAATTTGTCTTTTTTGGTTAAAAAATTAATTTTCTTTGTTGAAAAATTAAACTATTTGGTTAGAAATTCAACTATTTTGTTCAATTTTTTTTAAATTCAACTCTGGTTGAAAATTTTACTGTTTTGTTGAAAATTCAACTATTTTTGGTTAAAGTTTAATTTTTTTCTAAATAAGACTATCTGGTTGGAAATTCATTTTTGTAATTTAAAGTATTTTGTTAAAAAATCATCATTTTTGGTTAAAATTCAACTGTTTTGTTGAAAATTCATCTTTTTCGACACAAAATTCGTCTTTTTGGATTTAAAATTCACCTTTTTTGTTGAGAATTAAACTCTCTTCTAAAAAATGCAATTATCCCGTTGGAAATTAAGATTTTCTGTTTAAAATTCGATTATTTAGTTGAAAATTCATCTTATTCGGTTTGAAAACTCAACAATTGTTTAAAGAATCAATTTATTTCAACCAATTCTAAAAAAAAATCTCATTACACAGGGTGTTGAACTCGCTTTGATATTATAAACAGCAAACAAATATTGAATTTTTAAAGTTTCATTCCATTCTTTTTAAAGCTGAAAAAAATATGAACTTTGAATATTTTCTATCGTAGCGTCGTGATATTTCACCTTCATAAAATGAACAATGCCAAAAAAAAAATGTTTTTTTTTTCTATAAAATCAGATTTTAGGAGCGTATGAGAAATTTCGCATATTGCACTTTTTCAGTTCTACTAGACCTACAATTTCTACTATGTTTTGTGGAAAGTATTATTTTTTACTGTAAAAAGTACCTGGAAAAATGTATTTTTTTGTCCTGGAAAAGTCCTGAAAAGTCATTTCTTTTATTGAAAAATGAGCTGTTTGATTAAAAACTTTTTTTTTTCCTTTGGATGTTTTTCGTTTCTTTGTCTTCTTTGATTAAAAAGTCAATTATTTCGATAAAAATGCATGTATTTTTTTTTAAATTGCATGTTTTGGTGGAAAATTAATCTTCTTGTTTAAATATTCATCATTTTTCAGTTGGAAATTCATCTTTCTGGTTTAAAAATCAACTATTTCAGTTGAAGATGTATTGTTCTAGTTGAAAACTCTTATGTTTGGGTTAAAATTTTTTTTTCTGACTAAAAATGTTACTGTTCGATTTTCGGTTGAAAAATATTATTTTTTTAGTTCAAAATTCAACTATATGGTTACAAATTCCTGTATTTTGTTGAAAAATTGAATTTTTCGGCAGAAAATTAATATTTCTGTTTGAAAATTAATCTTGTTTAACATTTCATCTCTTTGGTTGGAATTTCAAGTGTTCCAGTTAAGTATTCATCTTTTTGGTTTAAAATTTAACTATTCCAGTTGAAGATCCATAATTTTATTTGAAAATTCATCACTCTGGTTGAAAGTTGAACTATTTTGTGGAAAACCCGTTTTTTTTGTTGAAAATTAATTTTTTCAACTTAAAGTTTAACTATTCTATTTTTTGTAATAAATGAATATTTTTTTAGTGAAAATTTTAAGTATTTTTTTTCTCTGTTCTCTGTTGTTGTGTTAAAGGATGTTTAGAATGAACGTCATAAATTAAAATAAATATTTGCGTTTTTTCTGAAAATATGATTTTGTTACTTTTAGTTGACCAGGAAAGTTTAAAAACTTGACCAGGAAATGACCGGAAATTTGAAATTGTCCGCCGAATCCGCCACCCTGATATTGTGAATAATTCTATAAGTTTTTAATGTCGTCTCCGCTAATATAGAATGTTACAAGTATACATTTTTTTGTGACATTCAACTTACAAATTATAAAAGTTATTAGTTGAAAATTTCGACTTTTAATCAGTTTCAAAAGGGTCAAAATATTTCAAAGATTTTAGAATATTTAAAAGATTTGCGTAAAAGCGTGACTAATTTTTTGTATAATTGTAATATAAAATTGAATATCAATTTTTTTATTTATAAAAGTAGCTTCATATCAATTTTTTTTGTGAGGTTGAACATTTTTTTTACTGGTAGTTTACCTATTTTAGTCGAAAATTCAACTGTTTATTTGAAAATAATGTATTTTGTTGAAAATTCGACGTTTTGATTGAGAATTCATCTTTGTAGGTAGGAAATTCAACTATTTTGTTGAACATTTCTCTATTAAAAATATTTATTTTTTCTTTTAAAATATAACTATTTGGCCGACAATTCATCTTCCTATTTGGAAATGTAAGTATTTGGTTAAAAAAATCATGTATTTTCTTGAAAATTCGTTTCTTTGTTAGAAAATTCAATTACTTGATTGAAAATCAAACTCCTTTGTTAAAAATTAATTTTTTTCACGATTCATCATTTCAATTGAAAAATCACCTCTTGGATTGATAATGTATCTATTTTGTTGAAAATTCTATTTTTAAACTGAAAATTTAAATAATTTGTTACAAATTCTTTTTTTTTACTAATCAATTTCTTTCAACTAATAATTCAAGCTAATTAGTTGAATACTCTGCAATTTGAGTAAAAAATGTATCTCTTCGGTTGGAAATTTAAGTATGCCAGTTGGCGATTCATCATTTTTTTTTAAATTAATCACTCTGGTTGAAAATTTAACTATTCTAATGCGAATTCTTTTTGTTGTTCTAAAATTAATTTTATAAACTGTATATTTAGCTGTTCCATTTTCGGTAAAAAAAGTTGACTTTTTTTTAATTTAAAAATTTACCTAGTTGGTTGAAAATTTATATTCTTTATTTGAAAATTCAAATATTTGATTGAAAATTCGTATTTTTCGGTAGAAAACTACTGATTTTGGTTGAAAATTTAAATATCTTATTGAAAATGAAATTCCTTTGATAAAAATTCATTTTTTGGGTTGAAGATTCATAATTGTCATTGAAAAATCATATCTTCGGTTCAAAATTGACCTATTTCGTTGAAATTGTTCTTTTTCTGGTTAAAAATAACTTCTTCTAACTGAAAATCTAACTGTTTCAGTTAGAATTTTTTTTCTTTCTGATTGAGAATACATTTTTTGAACTCAAAATTTAACTATATATTTTTGGTTTTGAAATTAGTTTTTTTAACTGACAATTTAAGAAGTACAGTTGCATATTCCATCATTTTATTTGAAAATTCATCTCTTTGGCTGAACATTATTTTTCTAACTGAAAATTTAACTTTCAATTTTTGGTTGACAATTCATCTTTGTAGGTCGAAAATTCCACAATTTGTTTTGAAAATTCAACTATTTTGTTGAAAATTTAATTATTTTATTGAAAAATAAAAGTAAATTAGCTTCAAATTCTCTAAGTCAGTTCCGACCAATTCTAATAAAAAAAGTTAATTACACAGAGAATTGAATTCACTTTGATTATATAAACAGAAAAAAATTGTCGGATGGGATTTTTTTTTTGATATTTGAATTTTTTTGCCATAAAGTCAGAGTTTTGGGGTGTAAAAGAAATTTCGCAAATTAATCTTTTTTTTTAGTTCCACCAGACCTACAAATAGTACCATATTTTGTGAACAGTATTTTTTTACTTTAAAAAAATGGTACCTGGAAAATTATTTTCTTTGTCCTGGAAAACCTGGAAAAGTCCTGGAATATATATTTTTTAATTCTAGACACCCTGGTTACTTTTTTGATCCGTGGTTACTGAAAAGTTACTTATTTTATGAAAAGGTTACCTTTGGTTACATTTTTTACCCAAAATAACGAAATGAATTAATTCATTAATCGTATTGTTTAAAAACTTGTGAAAAATGTAAAAATTCAATTTTTTTCAGTAAATTGGGAAATTTAGTTAAAATTGTTAGTTTTTAAATTAAAATTAAAATCTTTTTTGTTGAAATATCAAACTATGTATTACATTTTTCGATGAGAATTTATCTTCGTTGGTTCAAATTTGGTTGAAAGTTGAAACGGTTCTTGTTAAAAAAAAAACTTCTGAATTAAAAATCAACCTTTCGTGTTAAAATACATAATTTTATTTGAAAATTCATCTGTTTGGTTATAAATATACGTATTTTGTTAAAAAATCGTCTTTTTCGGTCGAAGATTTCCCTGTTTTCGCAGAAAAGTCAACTATTTGGTTGACAGATAACTTATTTGTCAAAAATCCATATTTATTGGTTGAAAATTCAACTGTTTTATAAAAATTGGTCTTTTTAGGTTCAAAATTCAAGAATTTGGTTGAAAATTCGCAAACCTATTTTGTTGAAAAATCGTCTTTTTTTAATGAATTTTATTGGGTTTTTTTCTGTTAAGTTTAAATCTTTTTTGGTTATTATACGAACTATTACATTTTTCGTTAACAATTCATCTTTTTTAATCAGAAAAATTCAACCACCTTGTTAAAAGTTGAACTATTTTCTTAAAAATACATTCTTTTTTGCCACATTATTGTTACTTTTCGGTTACTTTTTTGAGAGAAGTATGGTTACTATTTTACTATTTTTTGAATCTTGAGCATTTCCGAGCCGATATAAAGTTTTCATGAGACTATTACAATTTTTTATTGTAATTTCCTATAAGGTTGATCGGTTAAAAAATTATTAGGTAATAGCAGGGTGCACAGTCTTGTACCCATTATTGAATATGAATTAAAGCAATTATAGCAAATATACCTACTTTTTAAATAAGTATCAGAAGATTAACACATTTTAGTTAAAATGTACAAAGTTAAATAGCTAATTAAAAAATGGAATATTTACAATTCATCAACTGTAATTTTAAATGTTCTAACTTGAGCAATATTTAGTTTTTTAAATCTTTACTTAAAAATTTAACTATTGGTCGAAAATATTTTTATAACTATTGGTTTGCAAGTTCAAATTTCGTTCAAAAGTTATATTTTTTGGCAGAAAATTGGTTAAAAATTTAGCTATTAGGTAGAAAACATATTTATTTTGTTGAAAATCTGTCTTTTCGGTTGAAAATCAAACTACTTTGTTAAAAAGTCATTTTTTTAAAACTGAAAATTGCAATTTTTGATTGAAAATTATTTTTGGTAATAAAAGATTATATTTTTGAGTTAAAAATTCAAATGTATTGTAGAAAGTCCTTTTTTTTTGTTTCGACTCGAAAATTCAATAATTTTGTAGAAAATTGTTTTTTTTATTTGAAAATAAGTTTCTTGAAATGAAAATGTAGCAATTCCATTTTTGGTTGAAAGTTGATCTTTTTTATTTTGAAGATTCAAATATTTGGTTAAAAATTTATGTAATTTATTCGTCCCTTTTTGTAGAAAAATAATCCTCTTGCTTTAAAATTCGACATTTTGAATGCAATTTTTTGTCTTTATTGACTAAAAAATCTCTTTTGGTTGAAAACTCAACTTGTTGAAAATTCGTGTTTTCGGATTAAAAATTCAATAGTTTGGTAGAGAATTCATCTACTTGGTCAAATTTTGAACTACTTTGTTAAAAAATAATTTTTTAGTTAAAAGTTCCTCATTTTAGTTAAAAAAAATTTTTTTTGTTAAAAACTAGGATTTTTAACTAAAAATTTTAATAATAAATTTAAATTTAGAATTTAAAATTTAAAGATTTTTCGGGTTTCAATCGTATGCGAAACTATGAATGTTGCCGACGTTTCGTGAACATTGCAGTTCACTTCCGAAAAAAAACCCCGAAAAATCTTTAAATTTAGATTCTAAATTTAAATTTATTATAATGAATCATCGTGAAAGTATCAAATCTATTATTAAAAATTTTAATGTTTTTTTCAAAATTGACTTTTTAATTGAAAATTCATATTTTCGTGTTTAAAAATCAACTGGATTGTAGAAAATTCTTCTTTCAGGCTTCAGAATTCAACAATTTGGGAAAAAATTCAGTTTTTTCAATTGAAAATTAATTTTTTGAGACGAAAATGTAACTTCGATTTTTGGTTAAAGTTTGATGTTCTTAATTCAACAATTCAACTATTTCGTTCAAAAATTATATTATTCGTTAAAAATTTTAAATTGCGAAATTTAAAAATAAATTTTTTGCTCAGTTACAATTTTTTTTGAAAATGTGCAAAAGCATGTTTTTTGTTGGATTGAGTCATATTCACACATTTTTAAAAAATTTCAATATGTCGAACCTGAAATTGCGTCACCTTGAACCAAAGAAACATTTTTTCATTTTGCTTTTTAAAAAAAAATGTTTGTCGTGAGTTAGGATTTTTGGGATTTCATATCTTTTTTGCGATTTTGGAACGTTATAAACACCACGAAAAAAAATGTTTCCCGCGAATGAAGAGTAATAACATGTTTCTTTGGTTCAAGCTGACGCAACTTCAGGTTCGAATCAATCCAAAAAACATGTTTTTGTATATTTTCAACAAATTTTAAATAAGGCAAAAAATTTTCCAATTCAAAAAGGATTGTAAATTGTAAATTTAAGAAAGAGAACAGAAGATATTAACCGATTTCAAAATTTTTTTCTCATACTCTACTGAAGAGTTTAGTTTTAAATTTACATTGAAAGTATTAATTATACTAAGGATGAAATGACAAATCTTGGAAAAAGATATTTATGAGAACGATGTTAATATCAAAATTGTGTTTTTAACTAATTTTATTTTTTCCCACACTTTTTTATACCACTCTGGATGGATTTCCAACGATCTAAGTATATCCAATTTTTAAAAATAAACCTTTAATGGCAGAAATCATTGAAAAATCATTGAAAATGATTTAAAAATGTAAAAATAAAAGACAAATAACTGGTTTGTTGCAGATTTGGTTAAATTTGGCAAGACAGGGTGCAAAGACTGAACTCGCATTAGCTTGTTACCTCATCAGTCAGGACAGATCTGGCGCCGTACTAGAACAGGCGAAAAATTCCAAGGGAAAAACTCCTTTAGATCTCCTTCCAGCTGATTCGGATACTTCGGCTCTAAGGGAGGTTTTGCGGTCTTACCACCACAGCCAAAGGAATAGTTTAGATCTTCAGTCAAAGTAAGTACTTTTTATGGTTAATATTTTTTTTAAAGAAACTAAATTTTATTCCTTTTCAAATTCCGGGATTCCGACAACACCCCCCTCCCCTTGAACAATTAAAAGATGTATTTTTAATAAAATGTGTGAAAAAAAAGGCCTTCCGGTCAGATATCATAAAATATAAATAATAATATATATAATAAAAAATATTAATAAAAACTACATTGTCAATGACGAATATGGTCCCACCTCTGTATTGATGATGGCTTAATTACTTTTAATGTTAATCATTTTTTATGTTAATTCCAGGGTGCACAATCTTTCCCTTTTTTTTCCTAATTTCCCCTTTTTTCTTGACATTCCCGTTTTTCCTCTATTCTAAAAAAACTTCCCCTTTTATCTTTAAATATGCGATATTTGAAAATACAATATTTGAATTACGCGGACAATTTTCTGAAATTAGTAAGTTTACCTATTATAGAATAATAATTAATGCAATTATAGTAGTTAAATGAATTATTTATAAATAAATAAGGTACCAATAACATTACAAAATATATAGTACTTTTTAAATAAATATTAGAAGGTGAACACTTCATACATCCAATTAAAAAATGGAATATTTAGAGCTCGGAATGGGTTACTTTTTAGTAACTTAGTTACTTTTTTGATCCTCGGTTACTAAAAAGTTACTTATTTCATGAAAAGGTTACTTTTGGTTACAATTTTTGCCCGAAATGACAATAAAATAATAATTAGTTCGTATGTAAAATGTATAAACAAGGCTATCATTTAAATTATTATGAATCCTGATGAAAATTGCAATTTAGCTAAAATTGCTAGTTTTTAATTCAAAATTTAAATCTTTTTTGTTGAAATATCGTACTATGTATTATATTTTTCATTGAGAATTTATTTTCTTTGATTGAAATTCGGTTAAAAGTTGAACAATTTTTGTTTTTTCGGAAAAAAAAACTTTTGTTGTGATGTAGAATTTTGGAATTTCATTTTTTTTGCGCTTTTGGAATTTTATAAGGAAAAAAATGTTTCCCATGAATAAAAAATAATAACATGTTTCTTTGCTTCAAGCTGAAGAAATATAAGGTTCGAATCATTTCAAAAAACATGTTTTTTTTAGATTTTAACAATTTTAAATTGTAAATTTAAAAAAGTGAACAGAAGAAACCACAAATTGTTATTCCTCAGCTCAAATGATTGGATTAATTTTAGCATTTTTACTTCGCTCTACTGAAGAGCGTAGTTTTAAATTTACATTGAAAGTATTAATTATATTAAGGAAGAAATTACAAATTTTTTAAAGAAATAGTTATGAGAACGATGTTGAACATATCAAAATTGTGTATTTAACTAATTTTATTTTGTTCTCGGATTTTTTTATATCACTGAATGGAATTCCAACGACCTAAGTAAATCCAATTTTTAAAAATAAATTATTTCATGGCAGAAATCATTGAAAATTATTTAAAAATATAACATTTCTTATAAAAAGTTTGTTTGTTCTTTTCCACATACAAAACCTATCCCCTAATGTCCCCCTTTTTTTTTTAAAAATCACACCATTTCATATTTTTGGGTTCCTTTTGCGCTGTGATCTCTGTATTTTTGAGTCAATATTTTTTCTCTTGAATAGTTTGAAAGCTACTAGAATTCTGTTTAAAATGAGCCAGGGTGAACTCATTTAGTCAAGATATTGCAAAAATAGTGCAAATTTCAATGTTTTCATAAAATTTAAATAAATTCTTATAAAATAAACATTTTTCAATTTTCTGGGGATCATTTTTAAGGTAAATTTCTGTATACTCGCTCTAACTTATCACCATTATTCTGAAAATTGTTAGTTGCATGATGGCACATGTTTAAAGTTTGAACAAAAATGTTATTTTATTTTTTTATTATTTATTTTTTCCAACTTTTAATATGATTTTGAGATGACGGAATCTCCCGTAAATCCCTTGCAATCTTTTAAAAACTGTGGAAATTCTTTAAAATTCTTTGAGATTCTTTGAAATCGCTTGAAATCTTCAATATCCCATAGAAATCTCTAAAAATCGGTTAAAATCCTTGAAATACTGCAAAATATTTCGAAATATTACTAGATCCCTGGCAATCTTTGAAATCCCTTTAAAATAATTTAAATCTTTAAAATTCATAAGAATCTTTCCAAATCTCTTGAAATCCCTTTAAGACGATTGAGCTCCGTAGAATCTTAAAAATCCCTTAAAATCTCTAAAAATCCTTGAAATTCTGCGAAATATTTTGAAATATTACTAGATCCTTTGAAATCTTTGAAATTCCTTTAAAATTAATTGAAATCTTTCAAATCCGTGGGAATCTTTCCGAATCTCTTGAAATCCCTTTAATACGATAGAGATCCCTGGAAATCCTTTTATAACTCTGGAATTCCCTTAAAATTATTTGAAATTCCTTGAAATCTTAAAAATTCCTTAAAATTTTAAATAATCAGTTAAAATCCTTGAAATTCCGCGAAAGAATTCAAATTATTACTAGATCCTTTGCAATACTTTTAAAATTCATTTAAATCTTTAAAATCCGTGGGAATCTTTCCAAATCTCCTGAAATCCCTTCAAGATGACTGAGCTCCCTGGAAATCCCTTGAATTCCTCTAAAAATTGTGGAAATCCCTTAAAATTCTTCAAGATTCCTTGATATTCTGAGAAAAATTTTGAAATATTACTAAATTCCTTTAAAATTCATTGAATTCATTCAAATCTGGGAGAATTTTTTCAAATCTCAGGGTGCACAGTCTTCCCCTTTTTTTCTTAGTTTTCCCTTTTTTCTTGAAATTCCCCTTTTTCCTAAACTTTTTAAATAAGTATTAGAAGATTAATAATTTTAGTTGGAATGTACAAAGTTAAATACCTAATTTTTTCTTCATCAAAACTTATTTTTGAAAATAAAAAATTGTTAAAAATATTCCTAAGAATCTTAAGAAAATTTTTTTATTCTCTCGATACTTTAAAAATTCCTGAAAAGCTTCTTTTTTTTAATCTTCAAGAAACTAAATTAAACATTTTTTTTGCAATCTTTAACAGTTTTAAATTATTCTGAAATCTTTTAAAAACTTCGAAACCATACAAATATTTTTGTTATGATTAGAATTTTTTCTAATTTTTTTAGAATCCTGCATAAGCTTCTGAACCTTTGGAACATTTTTAAAAATAACTCGAATTCTTCCTATTATTCAAAGAAAAAACTGCTGAATTAAGAAAATGGGCTTAAAATCTTCTTTTTTTCTCGACGAAATTTTAAGAAACCATTTCAAATATTTTTAAATCTTAAAAAATATTTTCTTAAAATTAATTTTACAAAAAAAAATAATTTTTAAATTTTCTTAGGAATCTTCAGAAAATGTTTTCATGCTCTTTAAATCTTTCAAATTTCTCAAATGGCTTCTACATTTTTTCCGAATTCTTTAAAAATGAAAACTTTGTTTTAAACTTACTCCAACTTTAAAATTCTTTTTTTTTTAAATCTCCTATATTCATTTTTGAAATTGTAGGAAATAATTTTAAGTCTTTCGAATTCTTTTTCAATCTTCTCTTAAAATGTATTTTCTGAATAGAAAATCATTTCATATTTTTCCAGCAATCTTAAGACAATTTTTTTTTCTTGAAATCTTTTTTAAAAATTCTTAAAAAGTTTCAATATTTTTTTCGATATGTTTAAGAATCTACACTTTGTTTAAAGTTTTTTTAAATCTCTCAATTTTTAATTATTTTGGGATATTTTTTAAAACTTCTACACCTATTAAGTATCTTTTAAAATGATTCGAGTTTTTTCTGAAATTCAAAAAAAATCTTTCAAAATTAAGAAATGTTCCACACTCCTTTCCGAAATTTTAGGAAATCATTGAAAAAGTTTTGAAATATTTAGAAGAATATTCTCTAAGAATTATTTTTACAAAATAAAAAAATCTAGGAATTTTTAGAAACAAATTTCGTTCGCTTGAAACTTTTCTAAATTTTTTTTCGAAATCTTTAAAAATCTTCATTTTGTTTTTAACATACACGAACTTAAAAAAAATTAATCTTCTATATTTATTCTGTTTTGAAAATTTAGGAAATCATTTAAAATGTTTTGAAACCTTTTTCAATTTTCTCTTAAAATTTATTTTTCAAAATAAAAAATCATTTGAAATTTGTATCTTAAGACATTTTTTTGTTTTTCTCTTGAAACCTATCAAAATTCTTGAAATGCTCCTTTTTTCAAAATCTTTAATAATCTACTATTCTAAACCATAAAAAAATATATTTTTTATGATTTGAATTTTTCTTAATTTTATTTTAGTTCCTTTATAAACGTACTCCAACTTGAATTTTTTTTCATTTTCTATTTTCAACGCCTTCTAAGTGTTTTTCAAAATGATTCGGATTTTTTTCTGAAAATAAAAAAATGTTATAGTAAGGATGAAATGACAAATCTTGGAGAAAAATATTCATGAGGAGGTTGTTAAACATATCAAAAGTTTGTATTTAATTAATTTTATTTTGTCTGACTTTTTTATGTCACTCTCAATGGATGTCCAACGTTCTAAGTACATACAATTTTTAAAAATAAATCTTTAATGGCAGAAATCATTGAAAAATTATTTAAAAATGTAAAATGTCTTACAAAAAGATTGTTCTTTTCGACATCTAAAAATAAATATTTAATCTTTCCCCTATTTTCCCGATCCTGAATAAATTTTCTAGGGGTTTTCCCGGTTAAGTAAAATTTCCTAGGTTTTCCAATATCTCAGTCCGCTAGACACCCTGAATTCTATTTTTACGAAATTAAAATGTTCAAAATTGAACAAGTTTACATTCAGGACAATCAAAATTCGATAGATTAAAAAAAGCACTGAAAATTGTTCAACTATTAAAATCGCATTGAAATTCTACAAGATACAGACAACATTAATTTAAAGTTATTAAAGTTAATCATTTTTTAATGATTCCAGTTTAATTTTTCAAATATTAAGACCTTCAGTTGGAAAACGTAGCCGGCAAATTTTTTATTTAACTGTCCAAAGTTGTACATTCCAATGTGAAATAAAATTTTATAATTTTGAATAATTTTATAATTTCACTTTTAGCGTCTTCAATTAAAAATGAAGGATTTAAACTGAAAATTTAAAAATTTTAAATGTATCTTTTTTATTCAATTTCAAAAGCTATAAATTTAAAATTTTTAATATTCCAACTAAATTGTTCAGTTATTAAGACTTTTAATTTTAAAATCAAAAAATTGAACTTTTTCCAATATTAAAGGCTTGAAACTTGAAATTGTTTAACTTTCAAGATACAACGATTGTCAACTTGAAATTTTTCAACTTTGAACGATTTTAATTTGATTATTCAATACTTTATAGTAATAATTATATAAATTTTTAAATAATTTATAATAGTAAAATAATTAATTTAAACTGGAAAATAATTAAATTAAACCGGAAATTGTATCATTTTCGATCTTTAAATTCACCTTTCTTTATTTTCAAAAACTTTCAACGTCAAATTGTTCAATATTGAGCCTAAATTGTGCAACTGTTCAGGCTTTCTATTGAAAATTTTAATTCAAAATATTGAAAATTCCAATTTCTACTATTAGTTGTTTAATTTAAAATTGCACAAGACAGAATGATTCACAATTTAATATTTATACAATTTTGAACCATTTCAATTTAATTACTGAAATATTTATTAAGATTTTTAATATGAAACTGTAATCGAAAAAATTTGAATTTTTTGTCAAAAAATTGTTTATTCAAGTGTGAAATAAATTTCTAATTCAGACGCTGCTAGTTTAATATTCTTTAGCTAAAAATCATCAAACTGAATAAGGGACCAAAGGGTAATTTTTGTCACGCACATATGGTACTTTTTTGCGCTCAAAGGGTAACAAATTCAGGATAAATTTATAAAACTTCTAAACAATCCAAGTAAAAGTAAAAATAATTCAAATGAATTGGGAAAAAATTTTGAAATCAAGAAAATTCCATTGATTTCCGTAAAAATTGAATGAATTTAGAGGAATTTAAAAATATGAAAAAACTTGATTGAATTCAGTAACTTTGAAATGAGCTTAAAAAAATTCAACAGAATTTGATGAAAGGCCTAAAAATTCAAGGTGAGGTTAAAAGAATTTAGGATCACTTAAATAAATACTTTTAAAAATTAAAACAAATCCATTGAATTAAATAGAATTGATTGAATGTAGAAGAATTCAAGTAAATTAAAAAAATTCAAGAGAATTCCAAAATTTTTTTAAGAATTCAGGGTAAACTAAAAAAAATCAAATCTCTTCTAATCCTTGAAACCTTAGTAATTTCTAACCCAAGTAGTGACTAATGACTCCACAATAATTCAAGTTAAATTCAAAAGAATTCCAATGAGTGGGAAAAAATTTCAAAACTCGAAAAAATACCATTGATTATAATAAAATTTCAGTGGATTCAGAGAAATTTAAGGGAAATGAGAAGAATCACATGAAATCCATAAAAAGTCAGGCTGAATTTAAAAAGCAATCAAGTGAATTGCAAAAAATTCAAAAAGATGAAAAAATTCATTGAACTGAGTAGAATTGAGTGAATTTAAATAAATTAAAAAGAATTCAGGTCTAATTCCAAATGAATTTCAAAAAATATTTGAAAATCTATCCAAATCTCTGAAACCCTACGAAATCCCCCACTTCTTGTGAATAAATGCTTTGAAATCCATTAAAATATTAAAATCCCTTAAAATGATACAAAAAAAAGAAAAAAAGAATAGAAAAAAAAAGAATACAAAAAATTCTGGGAATCTTGAAATTTCCTAAAATATTTCAAATCCTTTGAAATCACATTAAATTACTGAAATCAATAAAAAATTTCTTTGTAATCTTTTCAAATAACCTAAAATATTTCAAGTTCTTTAAAATCTTTCGAAATCCCTTGAAATTTTTTAAACCTCTCGAAAATGCCGAGCAATTTGAAAAAATACCTTAAAATATTTCAAATCCTTTGATAATTTTATCAATTGATCCTTAGGATAAATTAAATAAAAGCTATACCAAATTTAAAAAAAAAAATCCATTGAATTAAGTAGAGTTAAATAAATTCAGAAAAATGGAAGTGAATTTAAAAAATTCAAAAGAATTTTAGAGAATTATTGAAAAATTAAGAAAAATTAAGGGTCTATTCCGAAAAGTAATATGAAATCTCTTCAAATCATTGAAACGATCGGAAATCTAATAAAATCCTGTGAAACTTCGTAGAATATCTTACAACCTTATAGATCCTATAAAATCATTCCATATCTTTCGAAATTCGAGAAAAATTTTTATCCTCAAATATTGCAATCGCTTTGAAATCCCTTAAAATTTTTGAAGTCAGTAAAAAAATGTTAAGAATCTTTTCAGGTTTCCTAAAATATTAAAAACCCTTTATAAACATAGAAAACACCTCACTTTTCTTGAATAAATTCTTCAGAATCCACTAAAATATTATAAAATCCCGTGAAATCTTTATTAAATCTTTGAAATCCCTACAAATTAATTAATAATTCGTTGGAATCTTTTGAAATTCCCTAAAATATTCCAAATTAAAAGTTCTCGAAAATGCCTTAGAAGTTTTAAAAATAACCAAAAATCGTTTAAAAAATCCTTTCAAATTATTGAGATCTATTAAAATTTCATAGAAATCTTTAAAAATACCCTGAAATGTTTCAAAAAAAATTCAAGACACTGTGAGGCCTGTATGAAGTTAAAATTGCTGTAGGGGAACCTCCTTACATTGGATAATGCAACCTACAGTGGATAATAATTAATTAAAATCACATTTAAAAGGAAAATAATTAATTTTAATTCTGATTCATTAGCACGTATGGTGTCTTAACTTTTAATTAATTTAAATTAGTTATTTTACATACACTAGTATTTTTAAATAATGATTATCCACTATAGGAAGGTTTCCCCTGCTATTAATGACGTTAATTTGAAATAAATTTGTTTATTCTGTAAGGTTTCAATAACCAATATTGTCAGATTTCAAACTAAATATTCTTTTTCATTTAAAGCCTAGAGAATAATTCAGCGGGACGAAGCGAGGAACCGCCGACGAATAACCTTGACACTATAACTGAACCTGAAGACTCCAGGAAAGTCTCTCGCGGTTCTGGTGACGCTGATGAGTGCCGAAGTTGTAGAGGGACTCCAAAACGAACCGCTTCAGGAGCTAGTGTTACAATTAGAGGTAAAATTCTTCTATCAATCAAATTTTACCAATAGCAGGGTGCACAGTCTTCACCTTTTTTTCTTAGATTCTCCTTTTTTCTTGAAATTCCCCTTTTTCCCCTTTTTTCTTTAAATATACGATATTTCAAATTATACCCATTGTTGAATAATAATTAAAGCAAATAAATTACTTATGAAGAAATCAGGTACACGTTTCAAGTGCTGACCATTAAAAATAAATACTCTAACAAAATTTGAAGATGCAACATTTTAAAGCAAGTTGGAAATGTGAAGGCGGGAGACAGAAGTTATTATCCAATATAAAATTATGTAAAAGTTTTCAATTAATAATTATTAATAATTATTATATTATATATAATAATTTTCAAAAAAATTATATAATAATTATATATTAATAATTATTAATAATTAATACAAAATCCAAAAATTCATTCAAATTAAATTTTTGGCTTAAAAACTCAACAATTAATTAATCTTCTTGGTAAAAACTTGATAGTTTTGATTGAAAATTCAGCTATTTGGTTAAAAATTAAAATCAATGCAATACAACATATTAAGTATTTTTAAGTAAGTTTCAGAAGATTAACACATTTTAGTTGGAATGTACAAACTGTTTTTAATCTTTGCTTGAAAATTTAACTATTGTTAAAACTTTTTTTTTCGTTGAAATTTTTTTTTTTTAACTCACAATTAAACTATTCCATTTGTGTTTGAAAATATATCTTTTTTAGTCGGAAATTCAACTATTTGGTTGCAAGTTCATGAATTTCGATCAAAGTTATATTTTTTGCCAGAAAATTGAACTATTTAGTTGGAAATATATTTATTTTGTTGAAAAGCTGTTTTCATGGTTGAAAATCAAACTACTTTGTTAAAAATCCATGTTTTTTAAACCGAAAATTTCAATTTTTGACTGAAAATTATTTTTTGTATTGAATATTGAATTGTTTTTTTTTTCATTTGAAAATTAGTTTCTTGAAATGAAAATGTAGAAATTCAATTTTTGGTTCAAAGTTGATCTTTTTTATTCTAAAAATTCAACTATTTGGTTGAAAATTTATGTAATTTATTAAAAATTCGTCCTTTTTTGTAGAAAATTAATCTTCTTGCTTTAAAATTCGACATTTCGAATGCAATTTCTTTTCTTTATTCACTAAAAAATCTTTTTTGGTTAAAAACTCAACTCTTTTCGAAAATTCGTGTTTTCGGATGAAAGATTCAACTGTTTTAAGTAAATTCAACAGTTTTGTAGAGAATTCAACTAATTGGTCGAATTTTGAACTACTTTGTCAAAATTCATTTTTTATTTAAAAATTCATCATTTTAGTTAAAGTTTTTTTTGTTTGTTAAAAACTAGGAGTTTTAACTAAAAATTTTCAATGTTTGGTTGAAAATTAACTTTTTACTTGAAAATTCAAATTTTCGTATTGAAAAATCAACTGCATTGTAAAAAATTCTTCTTCCAGGCTTCAAAATTCAACAATTCGGGAGAAAATTCAGTTTTTTCAATTGAAAATTAATTTTGTGAAACGAAAATGTAACTATTCGATTTTTGGTTAAAACGGATGTTCTTAATTCAACAATTCAATTATTTTGTTCAAAAATTATCTTATTTGTTGAAAACTTAAAATTGCGAAATTTAAAAATACATGTTTTGCTCAGTTACAATTTTTTTGAAAATGTGCATTTTGGAACGTTATAAACACCAAGGAAAAAAAGTTTCCATGAAAATATTTTTTTTTGGTTCAATAATTAGTGATTTTAAATGAACAGTCAGATATGTCAAATATTAAGTAAATGTTTTTCTTGATTAAAATTTTTTTAGTTGAATGGTTTAAGAATGGAACATTTTAGACTGAAACAATATTTGAAATTTAATCAGTTTTAAATTATGATCATATTATTTTGAAGTTATTTTAAAATCGGAAATAATTTATAAAATTTTAATCTGGTGTTTACATTTGTTTAACTAATAAGACTTTTCAATTGAAACATTTTAATTTTTAACATTGAAATCTGGAAATTCTAAAATTGTGAACCGATTCTGAATCTTCTTGTAAAATCAATTATTATTCTTCTTTTTTTTAATCTGAAAGACCAGTTGAATTAAAAAAATTATTTATTAATTTATATTTACAGTTGATTAACTAAAAATATTTTTTATCCAAAAGCTTCTAATTTTTATTTGTTTGTACGCTTAAAAATTAGAATCCAAAATGGATAAATTTAAAGTGAAAGGTTTTTAAATTGCGTATTCTAAACTGAATGTTATCACAATTGAAAAAGATAAAAATTGAACTAATTATTTAAGAAACGGTTAAAATCAAAGTTGGACAGATTTTTTTTTTAATTTGTAAAATTCCTGATCAAAAAACAAATTCACTGTCATTTCCCGGTCCAGCGGTCACCCTGCACCTTACAAATGTTTAAAATCATTTCCAACCGAAGGGGAAACAACTCTGGTAATCCGATATTATCTAGAGTAATCCACTTGTTATCCGGATAATCCACTTGTAATTCAGATAATTCGGAGTAATTCAGGTTAAATATTCATCTATTTGATTGAAAATTCCTCTTTTTCGTTGAAAATTTAGGTATTTCATGTGAAATGAATCAACTTTGTACGAAATTCGTCAATTTTAGGAAAAAGTCATCTCTTCGGTTGAAAATTCGTCTTTCTGGATAGAAAGACATTTTTTGTTTAAATATTCAAAAGATTTGTTGAAAATTCCTCTTCTTGGGCTAAAAATTCAACTAATTTGCTCAAAAGTTCAAATATTTAGTCGATAATTAACTTTCTTTTTTGGAAATTCATCTTTTTGGTTTCAAAATTAGCCTGTTTCATTGAAAATTCAACTTTTTGGGTTAAAAATAAAACTGCTTTAGTTAAAAGATAAACTACTTGGTTAAAAATTCATGTTTTGGTTGAAAGTCCAACTATTTCCTGAAAAATTAATCTACTTTTTAGGAAATTCATCAATTTTGGAAGTCATATTTTTGGTTAAAAATTCCAATATTTTATTGAAAATATATCTTTCTGGATTGAGAATTTAACTATTTTGCTAGAAAATACTTTTCTTTGATTCAAAATTAATCTTTCTTAGTTGTAGATTCATGTATTTTGTTAAAAATTCTTATTTTTTGGTAGAAAATTCAAAATTCTTGCTTCAAATATTATCTTCATGGGTTTCTGTTGAAAATAAATGTTTTTTGTTGAAAATTACTATACTTTGTACAAAATTCAACAATTTGGTGAAGGGCATTTTTAAATTGAAAATTCAACAGTTTTTTTGAGAATTCGTCTTTTTAGGCCGAAAATTGAACTCTTTGGTTGAAAATTTGTCTTTTTCGGTAAAGAAATATTGTTCTCGGTATAAAATTCCTGGTTTTGGTTGAATAAATATACATTATTTTTAAATTTAAAAAATTTAAAATATTCATTAAAAAATATCCATTTAAAAAATTCAAATACTTGGTTGAAAATTATTCTACTTTCTTGAAAATTGAACAATTTTGCTAAAAAGTATATTTTTTGTTTGAAATTTTTTGAATTTTGTTTGGGTTTAAAATTAAAATCGGTTTTGATTCAAACAATAAATATTGCATTATTTGTTGAGAATTCATGTCTTTTGGTTAAAAATAATTCGACTTTGTTGAAAATGCAACAATTTTGTTAAATTCATTTTTTTTGTTATAAATTTATTTTTCAAATGAATATTCAACTATTTCAGTTGAAGGTTTATAATTTTAGTTGAAAATTTATCTCTTGAGTTCAAAATTAAACTATTTTGTTGAAATTTTGTTTTTGCTTTATTGAAAATTAATTTTTATAACTGAAAATTTAACTATTTCATTTTTGGTGGAAAATTTATCGTTTTTAGTTGAAAATTCAACTATTTGTTAGAAAGCTTATCTTTTATAGTTGAAAATTTATCTTTTTCGAAAGAAAATTATTCTTTTTAGATGAAAATCCGTATTTTTTAAAACTGAAAGTTAATTTTTCCATTGAACAGTTAACTATACCATTTTTGGTTGAAAATTGATCTTTTTTAGTTGAAAATTTATCTTTTTTGGTGAAAAATTATTATTCTTAGTTGAAAGTTCAATAATTTTGTTAAAAAGTATCTTTTTGGTTTGAAGAGTGAACTTTTCTGTTGAAAATTCATCTTTTTGGTTGACTTTAACTGTTTTTGATTAAAAATTAAAATCTGCTTTGATTGAAATTTCGAATATTAAATTTGTTGTCGAAAATTCGTTTTTTTTAATTGAAAATTAATTTTTCAACTGAAAATTTATATTTAACTATTCCATTTTTGGTGGAAATTTTTTTTTTTAGTTGAAAATTCCAACTATTTTGTTGGAAGTTTATCTTTTTTAGTTGAAAATTGATCTTTTTCCTTAAAAAATTATTCTTCTTAGTTGAAAATTCAACAATTTTGTTAAAAAGTATCTTCTTGGTTGACTTTAACTGTTTTTTATTTACAATTAAAATCTGTTTTCATTGAAATTTCAAATATTAAATTTGTTGTTGAAAATTCAACTATTTTGTTGAAAATTCTTTTTTTTTTATGAAAATTAATTTTTTTAATAAAAATTTAACTATTCCATTTTTGATGGAAAACTTATTTTTTTTTTTTTAGTTTAAGATTCAACTATTTGGTAGAAATATTTTTTAGTTGAAAATGCCAACTATTTTGTCGAAAATGCATCTTTTTCGGTAGAAAAATATTCTTCTTGGTTAAAAATTCAACTATTTGGTTGAAAATTATTCTACTTTGTAGAAAATTCAACTACATATTTTGTTAGTCATTTTTTTGTTATAAATTTATTTTTCAACTAAATATTTAACTATTTCAGTTGAAGTTTTATCAACTTAGTTGAATATCCATCTCTTGGGTTGAAAATTTAACTATTATGTTGAAAATTGATTTTTTAACTGAAAATTTAACTTTTCCATTTTTGGTGGAAAATTTATCGTTTTTAGTTGAAAATTCTACTTTTTGTTTGAATGCTTTATTTTTTTGTTTGAAAAATTGTCTTTTTTTGTTGACTTTTAACTGTTCTTAGTTTAAAATTAAATTCGGTTTTTATTCAAACATTAAATATTACATTTTTTTGTTGAAAATTCATCTCTTTTGGTTAAAAATAATTCGACTTTGAAGAAAATTCAACAATTCCATTAAAGTCATTTTTTTGTTTTAAATTTATTTTTCAACTGAATCCATCTGAATCCACCCCTTGGGTTGAAAATTTAAGTATTTTGTTTGAAATTAATTTTTTAACGGAAAATTTAATTATTCCATTTTTGGTGGAAAGTTGATCGTTTTCAGTTGAAAATTCAACTTTTTGTTTGAATGCTATATTTTTTTGTGTGAAAAATTGTCTTTTTTGTTGACTTTTAACTGTTTTTAGTTGAAAATTCATCTCTTTTGGTTAATAATAATAATAATAATAATAATTCGATTGAAAATTAATTTTTTAACTGTAAATTTAACTATTCCATTTTTGATGGAAAACTTATCGTTTTTCGATGAAAATTCAACTATTTCTTCGAAAGCTTATCTTTTATAGTTAAAAATTTCTCTTTTTCGATAGAAAATTATTCTTCTTAGTGGAAAGTTGAACCATTTTGTTAAAATATCATCTATTTTATTGAAAATTGGCGGAAATAATCGACCATATTTTGATGTAATCCATTCTTTCCCCCCTCAATGAATAATAATTTTAATTCCAACCCTAATTTTGCTCTTTCAGCAGAGGGTGAAGCCGAGGAGATCACAAAAGACGCGAACCACGTGAGGAATCTGGAAATCGAGAAAAAGGAGGAAGAGTTGAAGGAAAGTCGAGAAAAAGACAAGGACCTTGAGCGCCTGCGGTACTTAGAAACTAGAGTAGCTGACCTCGAAGAGGCCCACATGTGCAGTATTTGCATGGAGCGTCGACGCAACGTAGCTTTTTTATGTGGCCACGGTGCCTGCGAGCACTGTGCAGCACCATTAAAAACATGCCACATGTGTCGGCAAACGATTACCAAAAAAATAAATCTGTACTAAGTAATTGATAGTCAAGACACAAATTCGGGGGCTTAGGCGGCTATATTGAAAAATCCCGCAAAGAAATCTCTCATCTGCCAAAAATATATATTTACGTCGTCGTCGTTGTCGTCGTCATAGCAGTCGCTAGTGTCTCCCGCCCGCGTTATATTCGAAACGACCACGGGTCACAACGAGTTTGTTATTTATGTACCACATCGTGCCATAATGCAAATTAGAAAAGTCTGTACGATAAATGCCTTCTTTTTTTTTGTATATTAGTGATGCTTTTTGACTATTACTAAGTAATCGTTTTTGAAAATATTGAGCCAGCGCTTTGCCCGCGTATTCCCGTCCATGATCCCATAGTTTGAGACTCTTTTTTTATTATACTTTATCCTAGAGGTGAAGCTACTCGACTGAACTTTGTAAGAACAAAATCGACAAACAAAAAATGAGTGTACATTTGTTTTTGTTTTTTAAAAGATTTTTATAGGTAGGTTTTTCTCTGTAATTCGCGACGTGCGTATAGTAATTGAATAAGACCAGATGGATTCACGATCGCAATTGTCGGGAATTGTAATTTTTATAATAGTAGTTGTATTGTCGTTAAGTCTGTACTGCGTGTACTACAGGAATGAATTAGGGTAAAAATCATTGTAGATGAATCTCAAGTATTGGTAAAAAAAGATTCTACAAGTGTACGTAACGTAGGTGGTAATTTAAATAAAACATTTTAAATTTAATTGACCGCGTTGGTCCAGATTTTCTCCGTACATTGCATATGTGACGACTACTCCTTGCCGATTTCTTTTTTTTCTTTCCGCAACACTTTTTTAACCCGAAAATTACATTATACATATTATTATATCACGTTGACAGAAACTGAAGAGAAAATAATGATAATTATAATAATAAACTCACGCACAGAAATCACGAAAACTCGGGGAAAAAGTGTAAGTCTCCCAAAAAATTCTTGCAAATTCTTTCAAACATTCTTCTTTTATCCGACTTTTTCTTTTCTCCGAACCTAAGATAATTAGTAACAACAACAATAACACAAGCGCACAACATATAATGCCGCGTCCGTGACGTTCTACAACAGTTGAAAACGAAACCGCTGTTGACTTAGCAAGCGATCTTATTTATTTTGGTACTCGATAAGGTTCCATACTCATTATTTTACAATGTTGAGCCAGTTCGCAAAACTGTAATAGTAGTAATAATAATAATAATAATAATAATAATAGCAATAATAATTCTTCCTAATTAAACCTAACATAATACACTAGTGGGTGATATAATATTATTTAGTACCTAATAAACCTAAACGGTCTCCGACATCGAGGCCGTGCGGCAGGACCACCTAAGTTTATCTACAAAAGTCAGAGATCCCTAACTATTTCAAAACCATTTTTTCTGTTTTTTTTTTAATGAAGAAAAGAATTTATAATTGCCCGCATTGGTCTTTTCTCCACCTCATCATCATCATCCATCGTCTACATTAAAACTCGAAAAAAATATTTCACAAATACTCTTTCCATCTGATTACAAATCCGATTCATATTTTACTTAGAAAGAATCTATCTAAAGAGGCAACATTTTCAAACAGTTAATGACCTCTGCCCCGCCACACCTGCAAAGACGAGAAGGAGCTGAGTCAAAAAAAAAAAAGTCAAAATCTTGACACAGCCCATTCGTCTCCAAGCTTCGAAATTTTGTATTCTCTGTAAGAGGGGGGGACCTAGTCGGCGACGGACAGAAAACAAAACTGCGCAATCATTACCGCGCTAAAAGCGATCTACTATAAAATACGTAACCGTAAAAAAAAACTCTACTTCCGCTCACCGACGTGTACATCCGCGCGATATTTATTGCTTCTAGCCTGTTCTCGTTGAAACACACTCGAGGAAATATATACTAATTCATAACTACTTACGATTTAGCAGGATATAATAATGGCGGTGAACGTTATGCGACGACGATACAAGTGAATGGTGATGGACTCGATCCGCCGTTTGGGAGGGGAAAATCGATTTAGTAATTGGCTTTCCGAAAAATTCGGGCCCCATTTTATCGTGCGAGGATCGAGACAATCTACCCGGACACACATCGTTACTAAGGTATTAACGTGTTGATCGACTCGATTCGATTCGAGACGAGACGAGACGATAACTCGAGTCACACGGTACAAAGTTCGTGAGTGAAAATCAATAATCTACGAATTTCGCGACTCTAGCTCAACGACGACTTTTGCGAGCGAGGGCTAGTGGGTCTAGTTGGTTGGTGGAAATCTTAAGCGACAACGGGTTCCGTATTGCAAGGCTGCAGGTCAGACTCGGTTTGAGAATCGCTGGTTTTTGAGCCACTGGTGTTGGGCGATGCAGCTGGTGTGTTGGGGTCGTGATTGGGATCCGGGTCGGGCGTCACGGCTGCCCACTGGGTTGTATAAGGCGCCGCTCGGGCCTGCCTTCTGGCTTTCCTTTTGGCTCGGCGTTGCTCCATCACTAGACGCAAACGTTTCAGCTTTCCCTTCGTCGCTTCGTTCTCTTTCGACAGCTCCTCTGTTGAAGGAAATTTCGATTATTAGACATTAAACAAGTCTTTTTATAAAAAAAAATCAGGATGTCTAGGTTTAAAAACCAGTTTTTTTTAAAGATTTGACATTTTTTAAATATCAGGCCTTACAGTCACTACGAAATAAAATATAGCAAGGTGCACAGTCTTCCCCTTTTTTTCTTAGTTTCCCCTTTTTTCTTGAAATTTTCCCTTTTTCCTATTATTATTGAATAATAATTAAAGCAATTATAATAATTAAATAAATTATTTGTGAATAAATAAGGTGCACGTTCAAGTGCAGACCATTAAAAATACTCCCCCAAATAATTTGAAGATGACACATTTTAAGGCAAGTATAAAATGTGAAAACTGGAGACAGAAGTTATTATTCAATATAAAATTGAAACAGTTACAAAATATATAGTACTTTTTAAATAAGTATTAGAAGATTAACACATATTAGTTGAAATGCACAAAGTTAAATACTTAATTCAAAATTATAATATTCCAAATTCATCAACTGCAATTTTAAATGTTCTAACTTGAGCAATTTTGAATTTTTTTTAATCTTTACTTGAAAATTTAACTATTGTTATTATATATATATATATATAATTGAACTATTCCATTTGTGTTTGAAAATTGATCTTCTTCAGTCGGAAATTCAACTATTTGGTTGCAAGTTCAAATTTCGTTCAAAAGTTATATTTGTTCGCAGAAAATTGGTTAAAAATGGCACTATTCGGTTGAAAATATATTTATTTCGTTGAAAAGCTATCTTTTTGATTGAAAATCAAACTACTTTGTTAGAAATTCATTTTTTTAAACTGAAAATTGCAATTTTTGATTGAGAATTAATTTTTGTGTTGAAAACTTATATTTTTGACTTAAGATTCGAGTGTATTATAGAAAGTTCTTTTTTTTTTTGCTCAAAAATTCAATAATTTGGTAGAAAATTGGGTTTTTCATTTGAAAATTAGTTTCTTGAAATGAAAATTTAGCAATTCCATTTTTAGCTCAAAGTTAATCTTTTTTATTTTGAAAATTCAAATATTTGGTTAAAAATGTATTTAATTTGTTAGAAAATCGTCCCTTTTTGTAGAAAAATAATCTTGCTTTAAGATTCGACATTTTGAATACATTTTTTATCTTTATTGACTAACACCTTTTTTAGTTGAAAACTCAACTCTTGTTGAAAATTCGTGTTTTCGGATTAAAGATTCAACTTTTTTGTAGAAAATTTTAATTTTCTTTGGAAAATTCAATGTTTCGTAGATAATTCAACTAATTGGTCGAATTTTGAACTATTTTGTTAACAATTTATTTTTTAGTTGAAAATTCATAATTTTAGTTGAAGTTTTTTTTTTTTTTGTTAAAAACTAGGGTTAGAATTAAAAATTTGAATGTTTGGTTGAAAATTAACTTTTTGATTGAAGATTCATATTTTCGTGTTGAAAAATCAACTGCATTGTAAAAAATTCTTCTTTCAGGCTTCAAACGTCAACAATTTGGGAGAAAATTCAGTTTTTTCAATTGAAAATAAAATGTTTGAAACGAAAATGTTTCGATTTTTGGTTCAAAGCTGATGTTCTTAATTCAACTATTTTGTTCAAAAATTATCTTATTTGTTGAAAATTTAAAATTGCGAAATTTAAAAATAAATTTCTTGCTCAGTTACAATTTTTTTGATAATGTGCAAAAACATGGTTTTTTTAAGTTGAGTCATTATGCACACATTTAAAAAAAAGTTGAATATGTCGATAACCAAATAGTTGCATTTTTAACCAAAAATGTGAAATTTCTACAGAGAAATTAATTTTTAAACCAAAAACATGATTGGTGCACAACATAGTTTAATTTTCAATTTAAAAAAATTGTTAGCTAAGAAAGAACATAAATTCAATGAAATCGTTGAATATTTAAGCCAAAAAGGTGAATTTTCAACAAAAAAATGAATAGTTATATTTTCAGATGAAAAATTAAACTTCCAACAGAATATGTAATTCAATTTTCTATTAATTAATTAATTAATTAACAAAAAAGAAGAATTTCTACAAAATTGTTACCACATAGTTGAATTTTCAATAAAAAAGATAAATTTTCAACGAAAGATATGAATTTTCTACTAAAAAAAAAGTTTAACGAAAAATGGAATAAATAAATTTTCAGTATAAAAATAATTTTTCAACAACAAAAATTTCAACAAAATATTTAAATTTTCAACCAAAAAAAGATGAATTTTCAAAGAAGAATAATTTTCTGCGAAAAAGACGAATTTTGAACAAACAAAAAAATTATTTACCGAAAAAAAAGAATTAAAAAAAATAGTTAAATTTTCAACCAACGAAGAGATTTCTCAACAAAAAAGACGAATTTTTATTCAACCAGCTCAATTTTTAATCAAACCGAATTTTTAATAAAATATATACATGAATTTTCAATTAAATGGTTGATTTTTCAACTAAAAAGGACACGTTTTCAACAAAAAATAGAATAGTTAGATTTTCAGTTAATTAATTTTTATTAAAAAAAAAAAACGAATTTTCACAATAATTTCAACAATAATGTTATATTTTTGAAATTCAGAACTACACAAGAAAAACTGCCCTTTTCAAAAAAAATAATGGAATATTTAACTAGATTAGTTAAATTTTTAGTTAAAACCTTCAATTTTTGTTAAATTTTCAACCATAAAGATTAATTTTAACCTATAAAAGTTGATTTTTTTAACAAAAAGATGAGTTTTCAACCTAGAAAATTATTTTAAACCAAGAAGGACGAATTTTCACCGAAAAACATGAATTTGCTAATGAAAAAAATTTCAACCAAAAATTGAATAGTTAAATTTTCAGTTAAAAAAATTGATTTTCAACCAGAATGAATTTTGAACTAAAATGATGGAATATTCAAGTAGATTAGTTAAATTTTCAGTTAAGAAAATTAATTTTTGACTAAAAAAATAAACGAATTTTCAACAAAATAGCTAAATTTTCAGTGTAAAAATTAATTTCTAACGAACGAAAAAAGGATTTTCAAACAAAATAGTTACATTTTCAACCAACGAGATGATTTTTCAATTTAAATGATGAATCTTCAAGCACACAAAAAGATGAGTTTTTAACAAAAGTGTTTATCTTTTACCCAAGTATTGATTTTTCCACCAAAAGATGAATTTACAACAAAATACGCGATTTTTCAGAAGAATAAATACATTTTCATCTAAAACAGATAAATTTTAAACCAAAAAATTAATAGTTAAATTTTTAGTTTGAAAAAAATCATTTTCAACCAATGAGTTGTCAATTAAAACGATGAATCTATACTCAAAAAGTATATTAATTTTATATCAAAAACAGTTGAATCCAACCAAAAAAGTTAAATTATCTAGATTTTATCTTGAAATCTTATAAAAACCATAAATAGCTTCAAAATCTTTCTATTTTACACTTTTTTTAATCTTGATAAGTTTAAAATTTTTTTCAAACCTTCTAAATATATTTTAAAATGATTCGAATTTTTCCTAAAACTTTAAATAAATCCTGCGAAATTAAAAAACTTGCTTTTAAATTTTCCAGATTTATTTACAAATTCTAGAATCCTTTGAAATCTTTTTGAATATTCTTTTAAAACTAATTTTTCAAAATAAAAAATCACTTCAATTTTCCTAACAATTTTCATACATTTTTTTCATTCTTTTTAATTTTCTTTAAACGTTTAAAAAGCTTCTAGATTTTTTGTTGAAAATTTCCAAAAATCTATATTTTGTTTCAAACCTTTTGAAATCTTTTCAAGTTTTTAAGTAAGTCTAAATCTTTCAAGGTTAAGTAAGTTTGAATCTTTTCAAATTTGGTAAATATCTCCTTAACTTACTTGAATTTTGTCTAAATCAATACTTGTTTAACATCATATTTTATTGTTCAAGTCTTTAAAACTGCATTTTAAAATTCTTTTAGTTGAAAATGTACCCATAAAAATAAAGACCTAAAATGGAAAATTTTAATGGTAAAAGATTTTGAAATTACACATAGTGAACTGAATGATTTCATAATTGAAAAAGTTAACAACTGAACTTCAAATTTAAAAAAAAGTAAAAATCAAACTTATTTTAAATAGCATCATGTACAATATGATATGAAATTTGTGATATTTCAAGTGACTGGATATATTTTTCTTCTATAAATTGGTAAAATTCCCAATCAAACAATAAATTCACTGTCATTTCCCGTTTTTTTCTCGGTCTCAAAAAATTCGCGGTTTCCCGGTCCAGCGGCCGCCTTGGTGATTTTAACCAAAATCTGTTTCTAGATTCTGGTTTCACCACCTTAAGTAATTTAAACTATCAATATTTAGGAATGTCCGAATTTACCCCGTTCGACGGTATATAAAAATTCCCTGACAATTCCAGGTTCTCCAGATTAGTAGACACCCTGTATTTAGAAAAACAAGATCGTTTTTCGTTAAAAATACGTACCACTGGAATATCCAAGATTGGACGAATCAGGACAGCTCGTTGAGACACTAGACACTCCAGTTGCCGTACCTGAGGAACCAGTAGAAGCTCCCGAGGTCGAGGATGAAATTTGGCGAGTGCTTGAATACCTATGATGATGCTTGTAGTGACCTGCTGAGGTGGCTGGTGTAGCGCAAAGAAGATCATTCAGGATATGGATGATAGTGCTAATATCCCTCTTTGGTCTTCCATGACGATCTTGTAAAGCTGGATTTAAGGTTCCACTGAAGGTTCCGGAATACACACCCTTTCCATGATGGTGCATGCTTTCTATTATCGCTCCTTGTCTACGTCTTGCGTTCTCCTACAAATAAAAGTTAAATAAATAAAAAGGATCAGTAATTGCGATACATTTTCAGGAATGATTTTAATCTTAATTCAAAACTGTCAACTGAATCAATAAGATCAATCTGTTAATTTGAAGAAAAAAAAAGGAAATATAATATCTACCCGACGGGTACGGGTAGACATTTTGAATTTTTCTTTGACAATTTAACAGAGTTCAGAAGATTTGAAAGATTTCTGATTTGGAACAGGGAGTTTTTAGCCAGACCCGCTTTTAAAGATCGAAAATAGTGTAAATAGTGTAATAAATTTTGAAAAATAGTGACAGATAGTGTCATAAAATTGTACAGGTGTTAAACATGCAATTGCATGTGTATTAAAATATTTTTTTATTGAAAATTCAAATATTTGGTTGAAAATTCATGTATTCATTTTTTTTGCGTGAAAATTCAACAATTTAGTTCAACTTTGTTTTCTCTCTTCACTGAAAAATCTTTCTTAGTTGAAAATTTGACTTTTTTGGTTGAATTCAACTGTTTTTTATTTAAGACTGAAATCCTTTTTTGTTGAAAGTGTTAATCTGCTTTGATAAAAATTATTATATTTTTCTTTTTTGTTGAAGATTCATCATTTTCATTGACAATTTCCCTCTTCGAATGAAAATTACTTTTTTTTTTAAATAAAAATTTAACTTTTCATTTTTTGGTTTAAAATTGATCTGTTTTAGATAGAAATTCACGTCTTTTGTTAAAAATTCATCTTTTTATGGGTTGAAAATTTATGATTTAAATGGAAAATTCATCTCGTTGGTTGAAAATGTAACTATTTTGTTGGAACATCCTTTTTTTTTATTTCGTTGAAAATTCGTTTCTTTTTTGGTTGAAATTTAATTTTTTAACTGAAAATTTAACAAATAAAGTTGAATATTTCATATTATTGTTGAAATTATTGTAAAAATTCGTGTTTTTTTAGTTAAAAATTAATTAACTAAAAATCTAACTATTTCATTTTTGGTTGTAATCTTGTCTTTTTTAGTTGAAAAATCAACAATTTGGTTCTTCTTGTTTGAAAATCATCTTTTTGGTTGAAAATGCATTTCTTTGGTTGAAAATTTTAACATTTTATTGAAATGTCGTTTTTTTGGTTGAAAAATTATTTTTATGCTGAAAATTTAACTATTCCATTTTTGATTCAAATTTTCTTTTTCAGATGAAAATTCGTATCTTTCGTTGAAAATTAAACTATTCTGTTGAAAATTCAATCTTTTATCTGAAAATTTAACTATTCTATTTTTGGCTGAAAATGTATCTTTTTTATTGAAAATTCAACTATGTGGTTGAAAATTCCAAAATTTTGTAGACATTTGTCTTTTTGGCAGAAAATTATTCTTTTTGTTTTTAAGTTAATTTCTTTGGTTGAAAATTAATCTTTCAACTAAAAATTTAACTGTTTCATTTTTGGTTAAAACTGATATTTTTTAGTTGAAAATGCACTTTTTTCGTTTAAAAATTATTTATAACGTAATATTATATAATATTATTTATTTATATTTATATAATTTTGGTTGAAAATGAAACCTGCTGATTAAAAATCAAGCTTGGTGGTTAAAAATTAATTTTTTGGGCTAATAATTACTTTTTCAAGTTGAAAATTCGTCTTTTTGGTAGAAAATTATTCTTTTTGGTTGAGAATGAATTGGTTTGGTTGAAAATTTAAATATTTTGTTTAAATTTTTTTTTGTAGTTTTTTTTTTGGTTGAAAAATTATTTTTATGCTGAAAATTCAACTGTTCCATGTTTGGTTGAAAATTGATCTTTTTTAGTTGAAAATTAATTTCTTTCGTTGAAAATTGAACTATTTTGTTGAAAGATCAATTTTTTAATCTGAAAATTTAACTATTCCATTTCTTGTTTGAAAATTAATCTTTTTGGTCGAAAACTAAACTATTTTATTTTTGGTTAAGAATTCATCGTTTTTTTTGTTGAAAATTCACCTTTTTGGCTTAAATATTCAACGATTTCATTGATTTTTTTCTTTCTTAGCTAACAATTTTTTTAAATTTTAAATTCAACTATCTTGTGGGACAATCATGTTTTTGGTTTGAAAATTTATCTCTTTCTGTAGAAATTTCACATTTTTTGGTTAAAAATGCAACTATCTGGTTAAAAATTAATCTGTTTTGATTAAAAATTAAATTTTTAGTTGAAACTTAAAATTTTTGGGTAGAAAATTCAAATGTTTGGTAAAAAAATTCAATTTCGGCTCGAAAATACAACAATTTGATAGAAAATTTAACTTTTTGGTTGAAAATCTATGTATTTAGTTGAAATTTCATCTTTTTTGGTAGAAAATCAATTTTTTGGTGAAAAATAAAGTATTTTGTTGAAAATTCGTCTTTGTTGGTTACATCCAACTGTTTTTTATTTTTACATACAATTTTTTTTTGTTCAAATATTAACTATTAAATTTTTCGTTGCAAATTCAACTCCTTGGTTGAAAGTTGAACTACTTTCCTAAAAATTCATTTTTTGTTGTTGCAAATTCATACTTATAGTTGAAAATTCGTTTTTTTATAATTAAAAATTGATCTGATTGGTTGTGAATAAACATTATTGTTGTTAATTCATATTCACGGGTTGAAAATTCGTGTTTTTTGGTAGAAAAATTATTTTCTTAGTTAAAAATTCAACTATTTTGTAAAAAATCCATGTACATTATTGAAAATTCGTCTTTTTTGTTAAAAAATTAATCTTTTTGGTTGAAAATTCAACTATTTGGTTAAAAACGTATGTATTTTGTTGAAAATTCTTCTTTTCTGGTAGGAAATTATTTTATCAAACATTCAATCGTTTTGTTGGAAGCTCCTGTTTTTGGTTTAAAAATTAATTTCGATTGAAATTTGTTTTTTTATGGACTGAAAAATCTTTCTTATTTAAAAGTTCGTATTTTTATTTAAAAATAGTGTCTTTAGTATAATTTCTTTCGAAATAGTAATAAAATAATGTCATTGTTTAAAAAAGTGTTAAATAGTGTAATTTATTTTTAAAAATTGCCGGTTCCAAGTCAGAATTATATTTATTTACAACATTTCCCATTAAAATTCAGAAATGTAACTCCCTTTTCTTAAATTTGGAATATAGAAACTTCAAATTCTGGAACATTCATATTTGAAAGAAAAAAGAATTTTTAAATTCAAACAAATTGATTTGAGACAAGGAATTTTCAAACTCTGACAATTTCCGACTGGGAGCAGGGATTGTTTTTGTAAATTCCCTTTTTACGAATCGGAATTAACATTCTTTTCCAGAATCGCCCGCTCCGTGTCCAAAATTACCTGTTCCAAGACAAAATTATTATTCTTTACGACATACTCTACGTGCATTTTAAAAATAATTTCTTTTATTTATTCCCTGTCCTGTCCTGTTTTATTTATTCTCTTGGAAAATTCCCTATTCCAAATGAAAATGATGAATTTTTCACAAAATCCCTGTTCTAACTCAGAATTATAGTAATAAAATATATGAAAACAATTTTAATTTGCATATGAGTACATTCGAGAGAAAAATCCCTGCCACTGAATCAAATTCCCGATAATTTCTCGGTTTCTTTTCCGGTGAATAAAATTTCCGGTTTTACCGATAAGGTAGAAACTCTGGAAAAGATAGTGGAAGCTATCAATTAAATACCAATCAAAGTTCAAATTAACACTTTCTTAACATCAATATAAAGCGAAACAGCGAGATTAAAAGCTTTTAATTGTTTTACTCATTGTCTACAAAAAAAAACAATCAAAATATCAAGAAAAAAAAATCGTATCATTGCATTTTAGCTACTGAAATGAAAAAACCTCTCGTCAAAAATTAAAAATCAAGTGAGCAAACAATTCCAAGACACTAAACTATCCCCTTTCAATAAATCAGCTTTGCGTGGAGAATTTGCTTCGGTAACTCGATACTTCTGCTAGATCGACCCACAAGGTACATACCTCAGAGGAGAGCTGCTTGAGCTTCTGGGTGAGATTGCGTGAAGCTTCCGCAAGTGCTCTCGTGTCCAGTGTCGCCGAGGTTCCTTTCCCAACATCCACAAGTCCCACGCCCGAGTCCGTACTCGAAGCCGAGCAGGATTCTCCACTTCCGGGACTCCTTGTGCTAGACGAACTACTGGTAGAAGAAGTTTGCGGCTGTGGTTGCTGATGGTGATGACCAGTGCACAATTTTTTCTTCTGAGGTGAGGAGTCATCGTCTCGCAAGGACGACGACGCAGAGGAGAGATCCGAGCATCCGGATACCGAGGTAGATGGAGACAGTTCCACAGAGTTGGAAGCTGGTGAGCGAAGGTTGAGCGCCTTTCTCGCGTGATGATGATGATGGTGGTGGTGATGATGATGATGGTGGGTATGGTGGTGGTGATGGTGATGCAAGAGGCATGACTGGCGAGAGGATGTGCTGCTGGTGCTGGCACCACTCGGTGGAGGTGAGATTGGAGCGTTGTTGCTGGTTCTGGGTTGCTGTAGAGTCGAACTCTGGGGGCAGAAAATAGAGTGTGGGGAGGAAACTGGAGAGTAGGTGGTAGATGATGAGGAGGAGGGTGAAGGCGTTGTTCTTTCAGAGCAGACGGCGTTCGTTGTGGTCGTGGCTGTGAAGAGGCTTGTGTTGCAGCTTGCAGAAGCCAAGCTGCTGATTAGAGAAGAGGTCCTAGCTGTCGTGTTTTGAAGTTTGGTTGAGGAGCTGGTGGATCTTGCTGAGAGGACGGTGGATCTTCGGTTTGAGAGGGGTGTGGAGACGTGATTCGCGGTCATTGTTTCTGTGGATGATGAGCTTGTGGCGCTGGGACTGCTTCCTGAGAGTGAGGTGCTTGCACTTGAGGTGGGACCGCTCGATCGGTCAGCTGAAGGTGCTGGTGTGACGGTTGATAACTGAAGCTGGATGAGCATCATGTGGTCGCCGAGACGCATCGTTAAATTTAGAGGCGCCTTGCCCGATAGGAAGTCATTCACCTGGGAGTCGCTGAGACTCTCGAGGGCTTGCATCACACTTTGTTCTGGACGTTGAGCCTGAAATTAAAAAAAAAAAAAGATTGTTACTTGTAGAATTAGAATTGATTTCAGTCAAGATTTGATCAAGTGAAGATTTGAAGATTGAGGTGGGTTTGAGAGAGTGGGAGTGGGAGTGGATTTGCAAAGAAAGTGTTATTGGCTTATACATATGTAGATGAGATCTAGGGAATGGACTTTGGGGTTGGACTTGATGTTCTGCGTCTGAAAATTCAATCTGGTGAGAGTAGATATAGCGGGTAGCACGCAGCTTGGTTTGAATGAAACGTGAATGCACGGATATTGCACGTGTAAAGATAAGGGAAATCGATAAGAGCTCGGCTGAAAGATAGAAACGCAAGAAGACCTGCAGAGGAAGAGGAAACCTCGCGGAATCGAAGCCCAGACCCTTAGCACCGCTAGGTGGTCCCCACCCGCTAGAAACACCTAACAGACTTCTTTCGTTGAAAACCGCTACGAGGATTCGGTAATTTAATTGATGCCTCCTATTTTGTCATGGGCAAAATATTACTGAGAATATTAAAAAAAAAAGATATAAGAAAGTGTTAAATTATTCAGCTCACATTGAGAGTTGAATAATTATGTGAATAAATGTTTTAGAGCCTAAATTAGTTTTGTTTGAATAGATGATCAATTTATGGTACCACGCAAAGTTTGAAATGAAAGGCCACGTCTGTCAGCTGACTTCACCGATCGACCAAACTAGCAAGTGTGTTCCTTATAAAGCTAAAGCTCATTCAATTTACGAAATTCTTAAGAGCTGCAATCGAGCACACTTGCAACAGTATAACAAGTAGAGTCAGGAACCTGTCACGATAGTCGATAGCAGGTTGCCAAGACTTATAAG
Organism: Andricus quercusramuli; assembly: GCA_932178445.1. Classification (NCBI taxonomy): domain Eukaryota; kingdom Metazoa; phylum Arthropoda; class Insecta; order Hymenoptera; family Cynipidae; genus Andricus; species Andricus quercusramuli. The sequence goes on from CAKNXH010059001.1 coordinate 59,955, forward strand.
TCCAGGTGTTACAAAGGAAACTTTATCCATGCACGAAAGAAATTAGTTGGGATTCGCAGCTGTAGCTATACACACAAAAGTCCTGTTACAAATAAACACAATACATACGACAAAATTTACATTTGTATGTCCCTTATTAGGAAAATTGTTTCTGGTTTGATAACTTTAAATTAAACTCGAAAAGGATAGGCTTTTAAAGAATTAATTGAAGATTAATTTGTTCATTTTGATTGATTTGGTCACGGATAAATTATTATCAGATCTTCAACTAAGAAGATTCTGAACAATTTAAGTGGCGCAGCAAATTTCCATCATGTTCCAATATAGGATTTCAAGTATTCATAACAGTACTCAAAATTCTAGGGCAATTTGCCAATTGCTGAACTTCCAGAATAGAAACAAATCCAGGAATTCCAGATTTGAGGGAATTCAAATAATAGTGATATTTTTATTTATCCAGCAGATCACAAGATGTTCTAAACCAGGTTCTAAAATATCCCAGAACATCCAAAATCGATAGAGACTCAAAACTATAATCCGAGATTAAAGATTTTGAGGCTAAAGAGACTCAATTATGTCGTCCAGAAAATCTCCACGACTTCCAATCCAGGATCCAGCCTAGTTTCTAAAATTACAGAACACCAAGGAACTCTAAATCCCAGAACATCCAAGGGACCATACTTAAATTACCTAACAGCTCAACATTTTTTGCAAATTCAACTGTTTTGTTAAAAATTCGTCTTTTTGGGTTAAAAATTCAACTCTTTTCATACAATATTCGCCTTTTGTTTAAAATTCATATTTTGTTGCTGATAAGTCAACTGAAATACTTTTTGGAGGAAAAATATTTTGTCTGGAAATTTGTCTTTTTAATTTAAAAGTGCATCTTTTTATTGACAAAAATGCAACTGTTTTGTTGAACTGAAATCTTCTTTGGATGAAAATTTAACTATTTTTTGGGAGTTTTTTTTTAATTCATCTATTTTAAAAGAAATATTTCATCTTTCTTGAAGAAAAATTCAACTGTTCGGTTAAAAATTCAACTCTTTTTTTTTTAATTTGTCTTTCTGATTTCAAAATTTACCTGCATTAGCAGAAATTACATCTTTCTTAGATAAAAATGCAACTGTTTGGTTTAAACTTCAACAATTTTGTTAAAAAGCCATACTTTTTGGTTGAAAATTCTGCTATCTTGTTGAAAATTTAACTATTATCTAAAAAATTTACTTTTTGGTTAAATTCATATATTTTGTCATTGAAAATAGAACTGAATTCTTTTCTGGATGAAAAATTCAACTATTTCTTTGAATTTTTTAAAAATGAAAATTCATCTGTTTTAAGAGAAATTCCATTTTTCTTGAATAAAAATGCAACTCTTTGGATGAAAATAAAACTATTTTGTTAAAAAGTCTTACTTTTGGTTGAAAATTCTACTGTTTTGTTGAAAATTTAACTATTTCGTAGAAAATGTACTTTTTGTTTAAAATTCATCTGTTTCAGTACAAATTTAATCTTTCTTGGATAAAAATTCAACTATTTGGTAGAGAATTCAACTATTTTGTATAAAATTCATCCCTTTTGGTTGAAAAAATTCGTCTTTTTGAATGAAAAATTCAATTCTGTTACTAGAAACTTAGTTTTTGTTAAAAAATTCATATTTTGACATTGAAAAGTCAACTGGTTTCTTTTATGGATGAAAATTCAACTATTTTTTAAATTTTGTTTTCTTTTTAAATAAAAAACTCATCTTTTTTACGAGAAATTTCATCCTTTTTGGGTGATAATTCCTCTTTTTAGATTGAAAATTAAATTTCTTTCGTAGAAACTTATTTCTTGGTTAAAAATTCATATTTTACTCGTGAAAAGTCAACTAAAATCTTTTTTAACAGAAAATTCAACTATTTTTTTTAAATTTATCTTTTCGATTTATAAAATCATGTAGTTTGGTAGAAATTTCTTTTTTTATGAAAATGCAACTTTTTGGTTAAAAATTATTCTTCTTTGCTTCAGTTTCAAATATTTTATTTCAAAGATTTAGTTGAATCATTTTGTTAAGAAATCATTTTTTTAAAGAGATATTTTTAGTTGAAAATTCATCTCTTTGGTAGAAAGTTGACTATTTTGTTGGAAATTAATCTTTTTTAATTGAAAATTCAACTATTTGGGTAAAAGTTAAACGACATTGTTAAAAATTTATTTTTTTGATTGAAGGTTTACGTCTTTGGCTAAAAATTGAACTATTAAGTGGAAGAATCGTTTGTTTTTTTTTGGTTTGAAATTAATTTTTGAACTGGATATGTAACTTTTCCATTTTTTTAAGATTGATCTTTTTGAGTTGAAAATTCTCATTCTTTGGTAAAAGAAAGAATTTTCTTGGTTTAAAATTTCATTTGTGTTGGGTAAAAATACATCAGTTTCGTGAAAAAATAATTTTTTGCTGATGTCATATTTTTTGTTTTTAAATTCAATTTGTAGCGAAAATTCGTCTTTTGGCTTGAAGGTTCAACAATTTAGGTAAGATTTTCTTTCTTTAGTGAAAATTCGTCTTTTTAGTTTGAAAACACTTTTTTTTGTATAAAGTTCACGTTTTTTGATTGAAATATAAACTATGACACTTTTTGTAGGGAATACATATTTTTAGGTTGAAAATTCAACTATTACGTGAAAAATTTAATCATTTTTTTTTAACTCAAGTATTTTGTTAAAAAGCCATCTTTTATAGTAGAAAAGACATTTTTTTGTTTAAAATAAATTCATAAATTTGAAAATTTGATCTGAAATACTGTATTATTCCGTTAACAAAAGATTTTATGTTAAAAATATTTAAAGATTAAAATGCTGGTATTTGAATATTAATGATTAAGGAAAATGAAAAATTAGACAAGGAAAAATAAGGGAATTTTGAAAATGAAGTTTTCGGACACTCTGCCTAATTCTACTAGAAATAACTAGTTAAACATTTTCGGAAACTAAAAATTACGTACAGAAAGAGTGTGGGGGGGGGGGGGGGGGGGCCAAGAAATAATTTGTTACAGTTTGTTACAGGACAGAGGGGGGTCTCAGAGAGGGCCTATAATCCGTTACGTAATTTAAGTACGGCCCCTAATATCCCTACAAACTCAAAACTCTAATTCAAAATTAGAGATTTTGATACTAAAGAGACCAAATGATATGGTCCGGAAAATCTCTACGAATTACAATTCAGAATCCAGCCTCGTATCCAAAAGTACAGAACACCAAGGAACCCTAAATCCCAGAAAAAAACATTCAGAACACAACCTGTCTTCCAAAATTACAGAGCACCAAGGAACCCTGAATCCCAGAACATCCATCATCCCTACAGACCCAAAATTCTTACTCGAGATTAAAGATATCAAATGATGTGGCCCAGAAAATCTCCAAGACTTCGAATTCAGAACACAATCTATCTTCCAAAATTTCAGAGCACCAAGGAACCCTGAATCCCAGAACATCCATCATCCCTACAAACCCAAAATTCTTACTCGAGATGAAAAATACCAAACAATGTGGTCCAGAAAATCTCCACGACTTCCAATTCAGGATCCAACCTCGTTTTCAAAATTACAGAACACCAAGGAACCCTA